>WKLE02000520.1:5771-16444 GCA_014885115.2 Asterionellopsis glacialis
AGCTACCTGGTACACAGCGTACTCATAATACCAATAGTACAGTCAGAACAAGTACGAAGTGATCTTGCCGCTGACCAAAGGACAGTCAGTGCTACTGTCTGTAAGCATTTTTCGCAATTGCAACCATCAACGCATCATCCCCAAATTTTGTTCCAAAAGGCCTCCCCGATAGTAGTATTGTCTTGAAATTTTAATAGCAATATATGTGTCTGAGGAAAATTTTATATAATATCTTGTTTGTCCTCAACGGTAGAGCTCGAATGAATATCTATTTACATGTGCATCGCTAAAAAATTGTTCGATGAGTATGTAGCTGTACGGTGGTACCTGTCATTAGGTATTCTCGCCGAACGCGAATTTGAATTCTGCAGTTTCGAGCTGCTTTGGCGGTGGGGTGGTCGTTGTCCTCTAGAAGAAGAAATCAATGACATCATTCTTTCGTACAGATATATTGTATATACCGTGACTTTGATAAATATTCAAAAATGCGAATTCTAAAAACACATCCAGATGTATGTAAATAGGTTGATATATGTACGTGAGTGTTCTTTGCCACGTCGTCGTCCCATGGGCAATTAGGTATCCGTCCATAGTGTTTACCTAAACTTGTACGATCCATGTGGAAGGCAGGCTGACGTGCGCGAAAGGTAACCGAATATGAGTAGATTCTACGTATAAGTACACTCCTATTTTTATAATATTGCATGTGGTACTCAACGCCAGCGAATATGGTAGAGTACTACTTGTACATAGGTCTCGTTGGGCATGCGCTGTTTGCTTACTGCGTAGTAAAATGAGCTGGGTGGACCTTTTTACCAGCAATGATAAAGGGGGAGGGGGGGGTCACAAGGCAAATTTTTCTTGTGCCTCTGTCAATTTTCGATTTGCATCGTCGGTGGACAAAACCACCAACTCTAAAGGAAGGCCCTTTGTGTACTCGTACTGTGTACGGTATTGTTTTTACAGTATATAGAGTATAAGCAATTTCCGTTGTCTGTGTGTTTTTCACCAACAAACCTACTTCTAACTGGCCCGCCATACAATCTTGGTTTTTTTATTTTGGAACTGGCAAGAATCACCCAAACCACCCAAATTGGCATTTGATTCCGAGTTGTTCATATCACTGTACGATTGAACATCGTTTGAATCATCACCATATCAGAGTTCAGACGGCATTCACGTAATCTTTACATCTCTTCCATTGCGGAGCATACGGTAGATTGGTTGGGAGGTGCAAAAAAGTGAAAACAAGATCAAAACGGATTGAGCGATACGCTAGCGAGAGTACGAAACATTGTTATACATTCGTACTACAGTATTCAATCCCATTTCTTTTTCTTGTGAATAGAAAAAGTATATATCAAAAACATAGAATCCATATAGAACAGAATCATGCCACCTCACAGTTTCAATACGTCTTCTCATCATGATGATGATTCCACCAATTGTGGTAGTGATGATGAGGGTGAAGAATCCTTATTGAAATTACTGGAACTAGAAGACCAACGAGGAGAAGAGCCACAGCAACAACAACAGCAAGAACGTCATTTGGAATTGGAAGAATCTCCATCTTCAGAATCGTTAGATTCGTGTTCGTCCTCGGAAGATGTCTGCATGGATGTGGAAGAAGTTGATTTATGGACTGCAGCAGATGATACAGAGGATATAATTATTTTGCCACCCATAATTCCATCACGTCCCATGATGAATCATAGAATGGTGGTAAATACGAATCATCTCGTAGAAACTGTTGTTTCATCATCGTCCTCCTCGGAATCTGAAGAGAGTGATAGTGAGGAGAGTAGCGAAGGTGAGGAAGAGGAGCAGGAGCAGGAGGAAAAGCATAACGATGATGAGGATACGGAACTCGAAGAAGACGATCATGCTCATGGCCATGGTGGTACGAATCCTCGAAAACGGAACTTACCTTTGAAACATGTTACATTTACGGATGTATTGATACGCGAATACAACCAAGTCTTGGGGGATCATCCGTGCTGTTCTTTGGGACCGCCTGTCTCATTGGGATGGGAATATCAAACACAAAAGGACATGTCCTTGGACTATTATGAAGTCACACGAAAACCAAGACGAAGTCGCAGAGAACTACGTCTCAGTTGGGAAGATCGACGGGAAATTTTAAGTGAATACAGTGATGGGGATTGTCGACGTGTCACACGACGATTAAATCGTCAAAAGGTGGCTAAATCCACAGCGGGAAGTATATTCTTCATGACACAACCACGAGTTGTTGTAACAGGTGGTGGTGAAGGATCGAATTATCAAATGGCAGACTAAACAAAACAAAACATACAACATGATGATGAAGAACTTTATAACTCTGAATATATATGCAAGAGTCTATGAAATTTACAACATCTAGCTAGAGAGAGTGATTTATGAATCAACTTGTATGGGAGGAAGAGAACATACTATATACCGAACGACCATGAGGAGGAGGATCCCTACAAACTGCTTATAAAATGCCAAACTCTAAAGTGCACGGGAACCTAGAATATACAAAGCAAATGTCATGATGATATGACTTTTTAAAAGACTATAAAAAGAATAGAGATATTACACTGCGATTGTTTCTTCCTATAATGACCTTCACCCTTTTATAGCAGAAGTGATATTACACTGCGATTGTTTCTTCCTAATTACTTAAAAATGATAGCAGCATATTTAGAATGACATTATGTCTCGCAACCATTATGCTATCCATATTTTAAGTTTCGCCCTCGCCATGCTTTGGAGATGCATAAGTAGTAGAAGTAGCAGTAATACTGACATTTTGATACTGTGTTCTGGGTAAGGAAATGGACCTTAACAAACTTGCATTATCAAAGTAATGTTCCGCATTGCTATCGTCATTGTCATTATAGTCATTGTCGTTGTTGTCGGTGTAGTCATGGTCATGTCTAGGAACATTCCATCCTGTTGCATTCCCTACACTTCGTTTCGCACCATAACAAAAGTAAAAAAGAACTGCTAACCCAATGTATAACAACATGAGCATCAACCCTACAACTTCTAATTGAGCAATCAAATACCAATTGACAAACATTCCAGCTAACGGAAGATGTGGTACTAACGGTGTTTTGAAGTACGTAGTAGTAGTACTATGATGATGATGATGATTTGAAGTGGGCTGCGGTTGTGTTATTGTTGTTGCTCCAGTAATACCAAAAATTGCACTGTGAGGGAATTTACCAATATGCATTGCCAACCAAAAGGTCCCCGTACAACAAATTAATGTAATAGCTGGACCAATAATGTTATTCTCAGAGGGATTCCATAAATGTCGTAAGGTAAGTGCTGATAGGAAGCATAAAGCATTGTAGGCCACTAAGCAATGGTGTAGGTACTCTGTGGGTTGTCCAAAGGGGGATTCACACCGTAGTATGACTACACAACAATTTGTCATGGAAAATGCAATCAAAATACCCGACGATATCAAATCATCTAAATATCCAAATGGTACAAATGTTGCAATCAGAGTCATGACAATTCCGGATACTTTAGCACCCTCGTGTAAATTACCGTGTGCGTCGATACGTCCAAAGAGTTCAGGCAATAATCCATCTTTCGCTAATGCTAATTGTAATCTTGGTTGTGCCATGAGTGATATTAAGACAACCACTGGTAAACAAAAGACCTCACCAAACGCGACAAGTTGTGCTGCCCATTCAATACCATTGTAATGGAACGAATCTGGAAATGCACTTGTATCACTCATGGTCGTCCATGGTTGCATCCCCACCAATGCAATGGCGGCGCATACGTACAAGGACGTCACAATACCTAATGTCCATAACACCGCACGTGGCATATCACGTTCGGGGTGTAATGCTTCGGAGGCTATACAACATACTTCATCGTATCCTAAATATCCAAAGAAGGATGATGTTGCACCTCTCCATATACCGGTGGCACCCAAGGATGGTACAAAGAAGGGGGTTATATTGGTGCGATCAAATAAACAAAAGCCACCAACAATCATAAATACAACTAGGGCGACTTTGAACATGGTAAAGAAATTGGTCACACGTTTACTTTCTTGCACGCCATCTAAGAGTAATACAACGGAGAGTGCCGATACGACAAAAGCCATAGGATTGATACCCCATCCTGGATTTAAGATAACTTCTGCCGATGTCCAATGCAAATAATCCACACACCATGTGGTAACCTTATCCCCCCAACTACGCGCTACGGCAGCTCCCGAAATTGCGTACTCTAGTGTTAAACAAGCCGCTGCAATCACAGCAGGTAATTCACCCATGGCCACATAGGCATAGACATAGGTACTACCTGCTGCGGGAATCCGTCCTGCCAATTCTGCATAACATACACCATTACATGAAGCACAAACTCCAGCAATGATAAATGACAAACATGTTGCTGGACCTGCATAATGATGTGCAATATATCCACTCAAAACAAAGATACCTGATCCTATCGTTCCCCCAACACCTACAGAAACAAGATCAAATAATGTTAAATGTCGACGTATACCACCGCGGGGAGCACTAGTAGCATTGTGACTGCCAGAAGTACTTTTATCACCATCGTGATAATCATGATTACTCCCATGATCAATTTCTAATATTCCAGCTTCATGTTCTTGTTGTAAAACGATATGTAACGGTTTTTTAAGCCATGGTGACGACGTTGTTGATGAGTGTAAAGAGAACGAGGATGGAAAGGTGGAAGATGATTGGTGATGCCGATGAGTCGTTGTGGTGGCACTATCATAGGAGGTCGAAGATGATGACATCCTGCGTGTATGTTTTGAAATCTGGGTATTGATGACACCTCCAACGTTGTAGGAGAATCTACTGTCGAGTCCTCCGAAACTAGACTAAATTAGATACGTTTCTAGAGAAAAGCGACAATATGCTATTCACAATCTCTAAAGGTTAAAAGAGAGTCTTTGATTGACTCTTGAGACTTCTGTGACAACGCAACTTAGAACTAGAGCAGAAGTGAAAGAGCACAACTTAGACAGCGGCGCAATAAGTGGGGTGACAGCGAAGGGCGACAAAAGCCGATCTCTGCGTACAGTGACAGAAAATAAGAGAATGACGCCATTTTTTTCAACAGGGAGAACAGAAATGAGAATTTCCTCCAAGAAGTTCGGGTTATGTATGCATGACGGAGAACAAGCGGAAATTCTGTTTCCACACGAAAAGATGCGCGATCGCGATCTACTATTTATGGCTCATATCCCGATTGAAAATCACCCAACCCTTCATCACTTTTTGTCTGTTAACAAAGTTTTTTTTCTTTGCGAGAGTGGAGTGAAGAACTAGAAAACATCACTGTCTTGGTATCGCATCCATCTCCCTTCGAAACAACCTCAGCCAATATCATATCATACTACCACGGTGAAAGTGTGGTGCATCAAGTCAGAAACGAGACAAAGCCAACGATCAAAAGCAGATCCACACTGTAATTCTCAGATCTTTTGACCACAAGTGAGAATTTTTTTGAGTTCTTTGTGACAGAATTCTCGTCAGGCATCATGGGTAAGGAAAAACAACACATAAAAAAGTCACGTAGTGATGGAAATACTACTGCAAATGATCAAACGATAGAGTATGATCCAAATGGTACTCATATGGTAGCACGTGGTACCATGGGTGAAAAGGAAGCACGTCAACGTCGTCACGAACAATTATTAGATCGTCCCAAGGCAGATCGTGAACGTATACAATCCTATTTAGATGGTCCGAATGCACATGCCAATGTGAAACGACGACAAGCCTTACAGGAGGATGATCGTCATATGAAATTTGATAAATTGACAGCCCCCCAAGAACGTGCCTTACGCAAACGTCGTAGTGGTAGCAGTAATGGACGTAACAAGGATAAGGCTGTCCGTGCGAGATTAGAACGTCATGAAACGAAACGATTAGAAGCTGCTGTGGCAGCCGCAGATGCGCAAATGGTATTGCATACCGAAACACCTGGATTAGTCGAGGCGGAAAATGATATGGAACGTACAACAGCACTTAGTCAAGTGGAATTAAAGCGTACACATTTAAATGAACAGACTGCGCGACACATCTATGATTTAAAATTAGATGGGTATGGTCCGTATGGGTTAACCTATGATCGTTCTGGACGGTGTAGTATCCTATATGGACAAAAGGGGCATATAGCCTTGATGGATTGTCATCAACAAAGTTTGCATACTGAATTTTATGTACAAGAACGTGTGAGAGATACAACATTTTTACACAATACTACCATGTTTGCAGCGGCACAATCGAATCATGTTTTCATTTATGATAATACTGGAACTGAAATTCATAGATTAGATGACCATAATGATCCATTTCAGTTACAATTTTTACCCTATCACTGGTTGCTTGGTACGTATACTGTATGCTGCTCTTATGTATGGATAGACAGAAGCATGTTCATTTGATTGTATTTGGGAGTCATTTGCAATGCTGCTCCGTTTTCCCTGTTAGTGTATTTTCTCACAAAATGGTGTCCCTTTTGTGTTGCCTTTGCTTTCCTCCTATGACTGCATGTGTCCAACAACTACCTTATAATGTATTATTATCACAGCCTCGGTTGGTCGTGCTGGATGGTTAAAGTATCATGATACCTCCACAGGTAGTTTAGTATCACAACATCGAACTAAATTAGGTGCATGTAGTGTTATGAGACAAAATCCATCCAATGCTGTAATGCACTTGGGTCATAATAATGGTACAGTTACCTTATGGTCACCTGCAAGTAGTGAGTATCTTGTAAAGATGTTATGTCATCGTGGATCACCCATATTAAGTATGGCTGTGGATTCTTCTGGTACCTATATGGTAACCGGGGGTGCTGACAAACAAGTCAAAGTTTGGGATTTACGCATGTACAAGGAAACTCATTCCTACTTTACCCCCGCAGGAGTGCCGACATCTATAGCTATTTCCCAACGTGGTATTATAGGGATTGGTCATGCAGCTCATTCTACCTTTTGGAGTCCCGAGGCCTTGAAAACCAAGGTGAAGGATCCGTACATGCATCATGCCATGCCAGGATGCGGACCCATTGAAACATTGCACTTTAGACCGTTTGAAGATGTTTGTGGTATTGGGCATTCCAAGGGTATTAGTTCTATTGTGATACCTGGATCGGGTGAACCTAATTTAGATAGTATGGAATACAATACAAATCCATTCCAAGATACCAAACAACGACGAGAAGCCGAAGTCAGAGCATTGTTAGATAAACTTTCACCTGAAATGATATCCTTGGATCCTGACGCAGTGGGTGGAATTGAAGAAAGTGATCCACATAAACGTTTGGAACGTACACGTGACTTGGAGGAAGAAGACAATGCCAGGGCAGCTGGACAACCGGTTAAAAAACAAAAATCGAAAAAACGAGGACGATCGAAAATTCAAACCAAGTTACGTCGAAAGCACAATAACATTGTGGATTCTTCTAAATTGAAATTAAGAGAAGCACGTGAAGAAGAAAAACGACAGAGTAAGGTATCTAAGGGTGAGGCAGTAGAGAACACACCTAAAGAAAAAGCACCTAGCGCACTCAAAAGATTCTTTTGAAATTATGTCTGCTTACTTGTCTCAAATACTAAATAAAATAAAATAAAATAACATTAATTCAGATATCCTGAACAAGAGATACAATCCAAAACAATAACAAAGTTTTTCATTCTAACGTATGACACATACAAGTCAACACTTTTCTTGCCCACTTCAACATGACTTGGTGATGCATATTTCATGATATGTTGCACTCACACAAATAAAGTTCTACGTCACCACTTTGCGCGGAGAAAAGATACCCGATTGGTGACAGAGGGAAGAAGGGAATAATGATGTTGTAGCAGATGAAGTAGAAAGATACTCATATATTACTTCGAACTTTATCAGAACTACGGTACTAACTATCTGGAGGAGATCTAGTTAGATCTCCAACGACCCGCAAAATGATGTCGCACAAATTTTTGGCCGTAATAATTTAGGTGGGCGTACCCAAATGCATTCTTATGCAATATCAATACATCATGAACTTGGAATGGTTTGTTTGCATCCAATGTCTCATCATTTACTTCAACCCAATTATTGCTAGATGACACTCGTACCTGATCTTCCTGTAGTCTTCCATATTGAATCATATGCTCAACAACAGCTCGAGTGAACAAAAAAGGTCCTGTAATCGAAAGGACATCATCATCAGTTGGATGCTTATTCTTTCCAACCAAAGCTATAGTTTCGTTCACTAATTGGACAGTCCTTTTCAATAATGGGTGCTTTGGTTGAGATGCTATTGTCCACTGTACCACCTGGAAGCGGCGAAATTTTTCTTCTCCATAGTCACGAAATTCCATACCGAGTATCATGCGAATGGGAATTGCTGATATCCATTGCCATTCATTAGGTGGCAATGGCCGAACTTTCATGATGCGTTTCCATTCTAGCACATCCTGCTCCTTGGCGATACTATTCCAAGTGTCAATAGGTGTCAAACATTCAACATCTAAGTCAAAGTAGACTCCACCATGTTGATACAAAATCAAGTATCTCCACATGTCTGCTCTCATTACTGGTTTTTTTAACCCATCATACAAGCTTAAATACTCTTGAAAGAAGTTGGCTATAAACTCTCTTGACGATTCATCATCATAAGACCTCACCTCATAATTAGGATTTAATGCTTGACATCTTTCTTGAAATCTTCTTTCCTGTGATGATTGCTGAGATGCGCTCCTCGTCGTCCAAAACATATTGGCAGGAAACAACGTCTCATCAGTCTCATTAGTAGTCTGAGTTGTTTCATTAGTTCTACCTTGAAAGGGAGGAGGTTTCCATGGTGCAGAAGAACCGGATGATTTGCTGAGAGCCAAAAAAGACTTGAAAAATGATAGAAGAGAAAGGACGAATGAAAGCAAAATTAGAGTCCATAGTTTGATGCGGTTCACATGTTTGGTACGGAGGAGGGAGGAGGGAGGAGGTTGGAGGGAGGATGAACACGACATTATAAGAACACCACGGTTAAAGGACCATCAGCAATGTTTATTTTCAGCTCTGACCTGTACAGGTTGATACTGTTTGCATCCTCTCTAGAGAGAGTCTAGTCCCGAGGTCCTATAAAAAAAACGGGGACCCAGGAGACTCCTCGTCCGACTCATTTTTTGTATTTCAACGAAATCAATTATCGATTTTTACCAACTTGGATCTGCGTTTGTATTTTGTAAAAAGGGTTAAAATATGAAGGGGAGTGGGAACGTTCGAGAAGTGGGTAGTCATTTCAAAGCGAGCCCGCACCGCAAAATGTCTTTTGACTTTCGATTTTGGCATTTTGAATGAAAGACTTTTTGCTCTTTTGTGTTCCCTGAACTTTTTGTGTCCTACATATGCGGTGCATATTAAACTCTCTCTGGAGACTATTTCTTATATGTTTTGCTGTTGGACACCAAGTGATTGTTGTTCGGTATTGTAGTCGAAGCAACATCTGAGAGACACCTGCAACGCATTTGTAGTCCTACATGCAAAGAACGCACTACTCTATCTAACCAAAATCTGCAGTCCCATTCCACCTGACGAGGATTTCACGTTGCAATAGACTAGAGATATGTCTCGTAGGTTGTCCGTCGCAACCTCATTGTTATTGTTTCTATGTTTCGTCCTTGTCCATCGTGTACGGCTAGGAAATAACTTTGCAGAGGATGGTGGTAGTAGCCTTGCATTGTTCGAATATTCTGATCCAAACAATGGACGACAATTACAACAATCGCCTTTGCAACATGAACAACGTGAACTTTGGCGGGGGGCGCGACGGTGGGATCCAAAAACTGTAGCTGTCAAAACTGACGTGCCTATACCAAAAGGGACTGTAATTGGTGTCATCAATACACCCAAATGTGGGACAGGAACATTGACAGGAACTTTCTTTCGGTCGTTCAAATGTGGAAATGAGGAAAAGAGTAGATTCCCTACCGTGACAGGAAGAAACTGTCCCATGCAAAATCATGTGCTACGGACGCATGATTGGATAGCTGGTGGGAAGATGCTACGTAATTTTGTCAGGAGACATCAACAAGAAAAATGCATGGTCGTGACTGCCATTCGGGATCCTCAAACATGGTTGCCATCCCTATTCTTTGAACGAAACAAAGTTGAACTATGTGATGGTGCTAAAATTAGAAGTGCGGCTGACTTTGTACTTATGTATCGTAGATGGCTTGTGCAGCGGAGACAGGAAATTCGTAACCGGGCATCCTCCGTTATACCACATTTGTTGAAAGAATTTGGAGCCAACAGTTTGACAGAAGAAATGATGAAAATGAATGTAAATGGTGGATATTCATTATTGCATCATCCGAAGAGGAAATCACGACGATCCAACTATCACGACTGTGATTTATTATTTCTTCGGATGGAAGATCATGATAATTGGGAAAATATTCTTCCTAGTATAATACCTGGAACATCGTATTCAAGAGGTAAAAGTAGAGCTGATTTGTGTCCAAATGTTGCAGAATATTACCAAGCTATAAAATACTTAAAACTCACAGCTCGTGAGAAACGGAAAATAATGGGCAAGGATAGATATTTGAGAGAATATTTCAGTCTTTATAACTTTTAGACTCTACTACGGGATTCAAATTCAAAAAACAAAAAAGTAGTTGGGAT
>WKLE02000521.1:920-27529 GCA_014885115.2 Asterionellopsis glacialis
CCTACATGAATAAAATAATTAATATCTAAACAACGAAAGGTCTCGTCTGCACTTTTATTGTACTTTTAGTTCCATCACTTGATGGGGGAACAGAGTAAACCATACCTTAAGTCATTCTGATGACTTAAACGACAATCCTCCCCATGGTCAGGAGGACGAAAATGTGTTTTCGAAAAAAAATGCTAGAAAATAACATGTCGTTTTGAAAAAAAGGGCATATACGCCCGGGAGTGAAAAGAGCGGCTACGACTACCTTAAAAGGGGGTAGAATGTTTTTCTTCACCGTTTTTTTTCACTCCTCATCGGCGAAACCCCCCCTTCGGGTCAGATTTTCCGTGCTTTCATCTAGAATTTTTTTTTAAATTATTTTTTTCGTTTTCGGCCCCAACACACTGAGAAGGACACATCTGACACTGAAATAGAGTCAGAATCAAGTATGCATTCCCTTAGCTATATAAATAAACTAATATTTTTTGAGAAATTGACCAAGAAGCTATTCAGAAAATAAGAATTGCCATAATAGAATAAGTATCGTGATTTTACAGATTTTTGAGATATTATAGATATTTTAGAGTAAGAGAGTAATGGTAAAGCTTATGAAAAGCTTCAGCAATTCCGGAAGAGAAATGTTTTTTTGTCATGGTCGGACGAGCGGATGTGCTTTTGTTTTTAAAAACAAAAAAAAGTAGTACTATTACCACCACTACCATGTGGGGAGGGAGTGATTACAATTAGAGACTAGCCATGCACTGATGGGGCCTTGATACGGCTAAGAAAAAGCGAATGGTCACTTTCTTAAAATGAAAGGCATTCTTCCAAGATCTAATAATTGGTAGAGATGACTTACTTGATGTACAAACAAGGCTCCATTTCAAAGAGAATTAGCCGAGGACCACGTCTGTGGGATGTTTCTGCATTTCCTACAATATGAAGTAAAAAGTCATCTGCCACATACCATGCAAAGGCCTTGGAAAAATCAGAAAGCAAAGGAAGTATCAATAAATCTAAATCAATTGATTCATGAAAAAAAAAAATTACAATGACTAATGTACACTTACTTTGGGTATAGCAACAGGTTTTTTCCTCACTGCCAATAACGCCGTCTGCTGGTAAAGTACAGCTGCGGCAAAACCCCTTTGATCTACAGGCTTATCCAATATCAATACTTGTCGTTGTTTTTCACAATAGTTTCGCCTCCATTCCCAAATTCGCTTTATACGCTGATCATCATTTTCGTTTGAAGCTCCTTGGGTCATCACTTTGCTCAATTCCTTGTCATAGTTTTCGGCAGCCATCTTCATTTCATTGACATACTTTGTCTTGAAGCCATCATCCCTTAGAGAGACGTGATTGATAAAGTCAATTATATGTTTGTTTGGTTCAAATGACGATTGGTAATCATTTTCATTCGACTTGTCATCAATCTTGCTGATCTTTTGTCCAAGTAAATCCCAAAGCTTTCCCAAAACACACGTGGAATGGTAAGTCCCGTCCCCACGTTTCTGCTGCAACGCATTCCAATGCGGCCATTGCATTTGTTCAAGGGATCTTGTATCTTCATCGTCCACTAAATCACACAAGTAATAGGGGTGGTCCACCTAAAAAAAAGAGATGAAGAAGTCATGGTTGGCTTGCTTGCTTGAGTTACAATGTTGACATTACTAAAAAAGGAGGATGAGGAGTCAAACTCAACGGCACCAAAAACAAAACTTACCTGCAGAAATGCTTGAGTTGCTACTTTTCTTGCGGATGGGCTGTCAACTCCTTTTCTGTCGCGCACTCGACTTAACAAAGTAGCCAATTCACCAAGTTTACTCTGATGGTATCGATAGTGCCGTGCAAATCGAATGCGTTCAAGCAAGTCATAATCATGTGAATGCTTTTCAGTGAATTTTGTTGGTGGATCTTTTACAGCAAACTCTCTTGTGCTTGTATCTACTGCATCGGCATCCGAGACTTGATCGACTAGATCAGGATCCCAACAAACCCATGCTTCATCACCATCGTAGTCACCTCCGGACATCTTGTCAGCTTCACTGCGATTGCCTTTTGTGCTCAAGACAATCCCAAGTTTGAGATAGTCAAAGAAACTTGCCATTTGGGAGCTAGAGGGACTTGGATTATCATTGATCTTGCCAGCAGCTCTTTCATACAACTTGTTTTTGGTTACAAGTTTTAATTTCCTCAAATCGCCAGCAAAGTAGGAAGGGTGGCGCATAGCAAGAACCCATTCAGAATTACGGAGATTATGCTGCACCTTTTGGTCAGGAATAGCTACAAAGGCCTCGCCTTCTTCGAGGAGCTGTGTATGGTCTGATATGTTGAAAACAGAAAGGAAATAAGTAAGGAGAATGCCCGACAGCCTCGTGACATTTGTTCTACAAATGGATGAAATTACCTGGCAGCATTCTTAGCTGAAAGCAATTGTCAATAGCGTATCTGCCCTGCAAGTTGTGAAATGGATGGCCCACGTCCAACCAATATTTGCAAAAGGTATGTTATGTGAGTTGTGAGAGAAGGTAAAGAGCAGGGTGTCAGTCATGCTGGACTCTACGAACCTTTATGCGCATAGTTTCAATTTCTTTTCTAATAAAATCAGACTTTTTCTGTGCAAATACAGGCTCATTTGAGTTCAGATTACATCCTGACATGCGGTGAAGAAGACCCCAATTTTCAGTCTCTTCGACAGCCCCTCCTTTGGCTTTTACCGCGGCAGCATGCTTCGTCTCCATATGGCGGAAGAGCTTCGTATTGCTTGAAAGAATGGTTTCAATTTTTTCGGTTGCCTTCTCAGCTAAGTTCACAAAGTATTCCTCTCGGACACCTCTGTGTTCTAAAATCTGAATTACTGGTGGGCTGAGACAAGCCACTGTAGGACTGTCATCCCAACTACAGATGTCAACGGTATCATACAGAGGGTCGTATAACTCGTAGCATTGTCGAATCGCTGTTGTTCTAGATTTTTCTTCAAGACATTTCATGGGTAGGTCATACTTCTTTTGACTGGGACGGCAGCATATTTTCAGTCCTTCCAAAGTCGGATCAAGTACCCACTCGCCTTTGAAGCATCCGATACGAGCCTGGAATGATGTATAAGGGCAGCAGCTATAAACCTCTTCGAGCTCGGTGTCCTCTGGAACTGGTTGCTTGTGTTTCAATTGGTAAGAGCGGTACTCCTTCCAAATAAAGTCCAGTGCTTCAGTTGACACTAATCCACAGCCATCCGTCTGAATTGCGTCCTCATATCCCTTGATATCAGGAATTACCTCGACCACACCCTGCGGTAGAATAGCTGCAGGTGTTGTTTGAGAAAAGCTGAGCTTGACACGTTTTAGTTCCTTTTCCAAGGAAATCGAAGTGTTACAAGCACGTGGTAGAAACCAATTCCTAACTTGGTCTACAGTCAGCTCATCAATAGTTGCAATACCCGTTCCTTTCTCTGCAAAGAAAACATATTGCTGTGGTCTTTTCGTTGCCTTACACCACAGATAGCCATATTTTCTTCCGCACAACCCCTTCTCAAGTATGTTTCGAAGTGTAGCTGTGAAGCCCTTTAAAGAAAGTTCTGGGGGTGCATCAACATGGAGAAAGCGATGAGACCCGAACTTCCGGAAGGCTCTGCGGTCAAAGGCGCGCTCTGGTCTCAACAGAACCAAACGACCTTCCCCAACAGGTTCAATGCGTGCGCGAAAGAAAAGTGTAGAGCCACCAGCAAACGACTTGTCACCTGCATTTTCATCAACGGGAAGCCCAGCTGCCGAAGCGGCATCCAGTATTTCTTCACACTCATCGAGCTCCCCCACAATGCCGATATCGCTATGGAGTTGCTTCAATTTACTGCAAAGGGTACTTGGGTTTCTGGCAGATTCTGTAGCAAAAAATTGGTTCACGTTTTCAAATGCCCATTCCTCCACCACTTTTTCTCCTCTGTCGGCAATCTTTTCTTTGAGCCTCTGTAACTCAAAGCACATGAGAAACGGAGCGTTGCATAAAAGTGCATTAGTACCTTCAGCCCAAGGTGCATCCAAAAAATCTCCAGTTAGTGTAGCTTCGAGTGGATTTATGGAGCTACCTGAATTAGTTTTTCGTCCAAACAACAATTCTAGGTCATCTTCTTCAAGTAACTCATATTTTTTTCGCAGTTTGGTTCTCTTCGTCGAAACTGGTACGTCAGGAACTTGGTAAGTGCGCACACAGATTTTCAAAGTGCCATTTTTTAATTTTGTAGTGGAATCAGAAGAAGTTACGCTCACAGTTCTCGAGTCTCTTTCATGTCCTGTGAGTGGAGAAAGAATCTGCAGTTCGATCAAAACTCTAAATAAATCGTTGCGAATATTGTTATTTTTGCCATGAGAGTCTAACATTAATGGAATCAGAAGATGGGAGTTTTTTTTGCCTTGGCAATTGACTCTGCTTTCAAATACCTCCCAAAACAACCTTGCAGCCTGCACCTCTGTTACAGCGAAGTTGCTTTCGAGCTTCTCGACGAACTGTTTAACAAAGTCACTTACATCTCGATCAACTCTTTTCATTCCACCTATGGTTTCTCCGAGAGCAGCGCTGCAATTGTCGCACCTAGATCCTTTTGAACAGAGGAGACGAGCAGAAACCCCATTTGGCAATTTATGCTGGGAGAGCTCTTTTGGTCGTACGTGCTCTGCCAATACTTCGTAACGGCAATCTTGGGAAACGCAATATCTTATCACCTGTCGGAGATTTTCTTGGGCCCTTTCTTTTTCCTTTCCTTCCAGATTTAGCTCTCCCGGTCTTTTTCGTAAACGAACGACATTCTTTACAGTCTCTGCATCGTGTGGCCGAAAAAAAAGGACCGCACGGCAAACTTTACCGTCTCGACCACCCCGTGCTGTTTCTTGTACAAGATCATTCAAAGAAGTTGGAAGACAGGTATGGAAAATGTATCTGATTGGGATTTCTGAATGGAAACCGCGACTCATGGCTATCCAATGCAACATAGAAAATGGTGCAACCATATTATGAGACATGTAAAACAAATAGAGCGTACGAGGGTGACAACCGAATAGGTTCTTACACTTATTTGTGCACAATACTTGTATCTTGCCGGCATTGAAGTGCTTTATATTTCTGTCCTTTTGATCTCCGTCTTGGTCTCCGTATACAGAAGCGGCTTTTATTTTACCGGAACGATTTAGTAGCTTTTCCATTTTTTCGCAGTTTGACTTGGTGAGACAGTAGCACAAGCATTGTGGCACTCTTTCACGTTGTAGATAGTACGCAAGTATAGACTCAATCCTTTTAGCCACCTATGTGTTATTTGGGAGGGAGGGGGGGGGGTGACAGTGAGTAACAAAGTGGGAATGAATTTTAGGGCATGCGGAAGTCCGCCTTACCTGATCATCGTTTACTTTCCTCTCGACACTAAATGCAATAGTATCTGAAAGTGGCCTTTCTGTCATAAAAAGGACAGGTTTTGACTGTCGTGAAGGGACTGCTGCCAACAAAGTTTCCCTATTTGCCGTACCGGAAAGATAAACGAATCGAACAGATGGTAGTTCCTTGGAAAGATAAGGCACTAATTTGGTGTATGCATCCCTCGAGTTTTTTGTGCTCTCGCCAATGACATCAAATTCGTCAACGATGACTCTTCGTAACACCTTTGTTTTAACCATAACCTTCAACTGCTGGAGGACCAACTCCTGTTCGAGGAGTTCAGGAGTAGCAAATAAAATCAATGGACGCCGTGCCCCTGTCGAAGCAGATTCAACAATCTCTTTTAATCGCAATCCAGCACGGGGGCATGAGCTTCTTTCAGAGTCTTCCATATTGAAAAGATTCTCAGCGTCTATGCCATCTATTCTTGAAAGTATTTTAACTTGGTTTCGTATCAAGATCTTCAGAGGTTCCACTACCAAAGTGATCCCACCATCAATCAATGCTGCAATTTCGAAAATTTTTGTTTTCCCGTGCCCACATGGAGCCAGGAAAAACACATACTTCGACCCGTTAGGGTCAATTACTTCAGCAGATACTTCACCTTGTAACTCACGGAAGCGGAATGTCGGCATATTTTTCAGCTGCCTTCTTAAGCGTTTTGCCAGATTAGGATCAGACGCTCGGATGTCGAAAAAGTCTGAAAGTGGAGAAATTGCTCTAAGTTCCATTTCCTGTTGTTTGTATACTGTTTGCAAGCATGCCGCAATTTGGGGATGTTGCCTGAGCTGATCAGGAATTTTCTTGATGGACTTCATCATATTTTCATACTGTTCTCTTTTTTTCTCGATTTCAATTGGAGTATCTTCCACTGCTCCAGATATTCCCAGCTGGGGTATAGGTTCCTTCATACTTAAATTGAATTCACCTTCATATTCCTTTCGAAAGTTAACCTTAAAAGCATTGCATTGGTATGCAGCTTTTTTATGGATACTTTTTTTTGAGAGATCATCGAATTCGCCACTATCGTCGCTCGAATAGTCATGAGTTCTAAAGTGTCTTACGGAAGCTTTAATGTTCGAACCAAATGTTCGTTCGTGATTAATAACATGAATCTGCTTGATCCGGAGATGGTGTGGCCACTTATTGGTGAGCCAACATTTACAAATTTCAGTTGCAGAACATCTCAGAAGGCTTTCTTCCCTTCGGTTTACTGGGTCGACTTTTACACCAGAAGATTCCTTCTGGATAATGCTGCAGTTCTCCAGAATGTCTTTCGGAAATACATCGTAGTAGTAGTGATCTTTCCGAATTAAGTTTTTAAACGATACTTTCTCATCCCTGGAATTACAACTTGTAGTGGACCCCCCTTCAAAACTAAGGGGAACAAGCAACATATACAAATGACCTGGACCACAGCCGTTAAATTTTATTTTGAAACAGAGCATTAACAATACAATCTTAATCGGATTAAGAAACAAAGCAAAATGCTTTAAGAACATAGATTCTTACCTCTTTTCTGAATTATTTCTTCGTTTCCTTTCTCTATCAGAAATGACTTGGTCGCCTGGAATGTTGCAACAATCCAAAACAGTTCTTTCAATCCGTACCGTTGTGTCTTGCCAATATAAATACAATCACCCGCCCTGTATGTTTGTCCTTGCAGATTGAATCCTTCATAATATGCCCGACCAAGATCCGGACAATGATGAATTGAATTCTGTAAGGAATAACAGCTAGAATCAACTGATGATGGCGGTGATATTGTCGTTGTTGCAGCAACAGTTGATGGAAGCCATTTGAAGTCAACACCGCGAGTGCGGACGTTTCCGAGTGTATCCCAAAATGGACGCCCGTTCAATTGAGTAGCAGGTTCAAACAATGACTTTTGCTTCCCTTGAAGTAGTCTGGAGGGTATACTAGCAGGATTAATCGGAGGAATCCTCGAACCAATCCTTTCTCCTGGTGGTGTCACCGTCGCCATTTGTTGTTTATCTTCTTTTGGAAATGTTTTTCTAGCCTTGGAACTTGTGTTTCTCTCATTAAGTTTTCTTTTTTTAGCATTTGCTGATACGTCTCCTTCATGAATACTGGCACCGCGATTATCATCATCATCAATACCAAAGTGCATACACTTTTTTTTCTCTTGCGGTTGGCCAGTCTCAACGTCATTATTGACATTCTCCATATTCTCACAACTTTCTTATTACATAATGATTGCCAGACAGAAATGTATTCTACACCGTATCTTTTTTGGTTCCTAGCTAGCCGTAAGGTTCACAAAGTAGAGGGTTCAACGTACCATACTTACTGGGACTAGCTAGATTTGGTAAAAAGATCGCATGTGGCATGTGTCAAGAGGTGTTCTTTTTCTTATTGGTGATATCCTAATATTGTGACGCATCGCAACAATATTAGAGTTGTCTCTACCATTGTCTCTACGGGTACTTCGTATGGTGATAGGCATGTATGTAGTCTATTATTATATATTAGATTGTACGCTTAAAGGTTAAATGGGAGAGTTTGAGAGGGGAAAAAAAGAGGTGACTTAGGAATATGGGCGTATGCCTGTAACTATGAAAAAATAGTCAATTCTACGTTCAAACTTTACTCAGAATGTCCTGGAATAGATATGTGTTAAATTTTCTGTAATAAGATGAATCACGAATAATGTTAAATGGAAAGGGTTCTTTACAGAAGTAAATGTAGTATTTGAAAGTGTCCCTTGTACATTGTACTGTTTGGTAAGATTTGTTGTCCTGCGTACATACAGAGGTGCACTTGAAAAAAAGGTGGTTTAGGGATAAAATATGAGCTCACGAATGTATCTGTAAGTAATAAATAAAATTTGCCCATCTCATGGGCTTATTATGCTGGTTCGCGGTGTGCTGTCGGTGAGAACACACCACACAACAATCTCGAATCATACGTTTTTTGTAAACGGAATTGCGGTTGTCATCGTCGCGACGACGACCATGTTACTGGTCATCACAGCCTTTTCTTCTTGTGATGGCCATACACGATCCTCTACAGAAACAAGTTTTTGACTGATTGTTGTGTAGTTGCGACTCTTTTGTTACAATTTGATTCCTAGAGGAATGAAAATGGTAAGAAATATGCTTTATCCATTTTTTTTTTCTAATGTAGCTAACTGCATCGTGCAAAGATGCATCTTATTTAGTTTCTCATACCCTATCATATTTTTTATAAAATTATGATGTATAATATTTATAGGATAAATAATGTGGAACCAGCAATGTCAACACTGACGAAACAGAGGAACTGTAACCGTACTATTACTACATGTTAGAAATAAAGGTTTTTTCTACAAAAATTATATTTTTTTACAAGAACAACAAGCAACAATCAATCATCATAGTCTGCTACATGTAAAAGTTTTTGCAGAAAATAGCTTTATCCTTGGAAGAACCATCATTTCATTCTAAATCAAGCTGATTGTAAATTTTTTTAATTTAAAAGAAGGTACCGCTGAAAATATTGGAGCTATTTCAAAATAGAGTATCAAAATTCTAAGATTTTTTCTCTGCTTGCAGAAAATCAACAATCTACCAATCAAATAGTTTCAGATTCTTTAGAGATTGAAATAGTTCTAGATACAATTGATTGTTGAATAATAAGGTGTAGTAGCAAGACTGCAATAAAATTTACAGTTAAAAGAACAACAAACAAAACAAATCCTTTTCAGGTTTTACATTTTATACGAGACTTATAGTGGACCCTGTGCAAGTCACTTCATGAGTATCACATACATTTTTTTCCTTGTCTTCTTTCACTTATATGCTGGATGGCCACTTGATTGTTCTTAGTTTTTAGGGTGCTGCCGTTCATTTTGATATCATCATTGTTGTGATGGATTTTGCTCATTTTTGACCACTGCTTCTACGCAAGGTTTTTTTTACTGCTCTTTGGGATGTCAAAAATGTCATTTTATCTTTGTCTTGGCAAACTGGTGTCCCAGTCAAAAAGGGAAATTGTGAAAAATAAGGCTGTGTCAGGCTATATATTTTTTTACTTTGAGTAAAGACAGACCCAATTGAAGAGCTAAATTTATTTTTACTTCAAGTAAAGAATGACCCAATTCACACCGCCATCTGAACCCTCCCATCTCATGATTAAAAAAGCAAAAATTTTCCTGGTATGGTTGATCATTGACCTGTTTGTTGAGATTATTTTTTGGAATACCTTTTGTGGCAAACAGCTTTGTAGCTACCAGATTTGTCAAACACCGTAGTATGTAAGAGCACAGTGTGTAGAATTCATTAGACTCAGGACACAACCATTATCCAAAAAGAAGCAGTACCCCATAGTCAGTGCAGTTTCTTTTGGAGGGAGGTGTCAGAACATCTCTTACTGCTCCTGTACAAAACATACCTGATGGCACAGGATCATTTTTGCTTCAAAAAGCACCAATTGATGATGGTCAAAATGCAATGGTCATTGCAGGGTGGATGTTACTTTCCCCTTGTTCCAAGAAGATGAAGTGCTCCTCAAAGTATGGGGAACCAACAGTCCCCTGGGAACAAAGGGGGAACCAAAATTAGTCAAGAAGTGTTTGAAATTATAACTGGTCTTCTGCTGCAAGCAAAAAAAAGGAGTTTGGTATTATATCTTACCCATCATTGACTTTCAAGGTGCTAAAGAAAACATCCAGAAGGCTACAGGGATAGATTGGATGGACCTCCTTCCATTGTGTTGGCTTGTTGTATCTTGGTTAGGACAAGAGTCACCTCTGAAGTTAGAGATACTCTTGTATCCTGTCAGCAGTGGGAGGAAGTTGCATTTGTACTTTCTTCAAAGCATGTGTGACTTCAGATAATGCCTGTACAATTCAAAAAAGCACACAAACCAATATTTCTTTTGTCTTGGAATACCTTTTCATTCTTCACCTATTAACCAGATGAATCCTGGCAGATCTTATTTATCAACTTGTGTTGTACATCTTTGTTTGTAAGCTGCCAAAATGTATATGCATTGGCTAAAAAAAATTTGGACCAACAAATGTACAATCATTGTGTTTGTAGTAGTTACTGACATAAGGGTACAGACAATTTTGCAATTGGCTGTAAAGGCAGAGTAGAATTGGATGGCAGAGCTAGAGCTGTTGCTTTAAAAGTTGAAAGGCAAATTAGTGATGCATTAGAGCTGGACTGGTCAGAAGTTCCCTGAATTGTGCATTCAGACGAGGGAGTTGAAATTGCATTACATGACAGGAAACAAGCTGATTAAAGAGAAAGGCGGTTCTACTAGTGTGTCATACAAAAAAAATCACTGCACTTGAAGGTGACAAATCTGTTGAAGATAACTTCTTGGAGTGTATTGACAATAATATATGAATAGCTAAGAAGATTTGTGCAACAAGATCCAAAACAAATTTACTGTATTTGTGGTTCATTTTACAGAACAAAATTGACTTGAAAAGGACAGGTACCCTACCAGTTACTGTATGCATGTCGTCCTACCGTTACATGGTATCTGATACATTCCGATCTGTTGCATGTACAGTAGTATGCATTATTTACTATTTCTTGTTGTCCGTTCATGTTATTAAATTCTGATTTAAATTTATCATATATGTATTTTCGCAGAGTATAATGACCACTCCTATTGAAAATTATTCCGAGCAAACGTATTTTTGACAGAAAGGACATCCTCAACGGAAGAAGAAAACCAATGTAGTGTACATGAATGATTGGTAATAATTTCAAAATATCTACTTGTGTGATCTATATACATAGTTATCTATATAAGTGACTAAATGAGTCCCTTTTGAAATACTTTGGAAATTTCTTATCCCGTGTAGGAACATTCCGGGACATACCGGTCTATAGCAGAATTCCAAAAAATAATTATGTCCTGTGAAAAGTAAGACCGAACTTCATAATACAGAAAACTAGCGGCAGGCTACTGTCGATGCTCTTGGTTTTTGATACTGTAGTTGAAGATGATAATACGAAGTAATAATATTATTATGTTCACACTAACTCACAATAGATGACCCGGCGGCGTTGACAACCGTTGTTCAAAAAGACCTCTCATAAACTTATAGAGGTCCTGCCTATACTCGTATATACTTGTTTGTTTGTAGGTTGGGGATTTTTGGCGCACGTGGTGACTGCGCTGGTATCATACCTGTTATTTTGATACGCACAAATTGAATACCAGATCAGTTCGGTACTCGAATACGAGACTGCCAGTATCTAGCTCACGTCCACATATTTAATATTACCATACTACAAACCTGCCTTTTCCTAGTCTAGTCTTCGTCTACCCAGAACAACACTGTGAAAGAGTCACGACTACACACGGAACACGGAAAACGAATCATCTCCTCTGTCTCAACAGTTTATAGCTCCTCTCGCTTCTCAAGTTGCGATCATACTCATCCAAGCAATAGCTTTACATTGAAGTGTACACCCAAGACACCTCCCCTGATAATAGCGACCTACAAGCTAGAGCAGAAACACCTTTTATATTGTCAAGACGTATCGTGTCTGTATCATACCAACCATACCAATTAAGCTCTGCTGGTAACGGATCACAAACACCATGGATACTACTCAAGACGATACCGTCCAAAAGAATACTATCAACAACGATATACATGATATTGATTCTGAAATAGAGAAAGTACGTCACGAACTTGAAAAATTCCGTCGTCGTTATAGTTGTCATCCTAGCACCATCCAGACTGAAGATGGCTGCTGCAGCCTTGATGAAGAAAGAGAAGAACAAGAATGCAATTCAAACGAAAAGGACACTACAACGTATCTAAATATGTTTCTTCAACTTGAAAAGCTTCGTGATGAATATGAAATTGTACGATCCAATTATCTTTCTTTAATTCAAAATGGACGTTCCGATGGTAGAACTCTTTATTTGTATACAGATGCTATTATGGACGTGTATAACCAAGCACATAAAAAAGAACAAGAAGAACAACCCGAAGAAGAAGAAGAACAACAACAACAAAAGGAAGAAACGAAGAATAACAGTTCATTGATTGGATTACAAACTCAAGTTGTACGGTCTTTTCATCAAATATGCAATTTAGATATACAACATCAATTATGTTATTCACAATCGAAACAACTCATTAAATACATGGAACAAAAACTTGCCCATGAATATGAAACGAAATCAAAAGAAGAATCACAACATTTGACAACCTTGTGCACCATGACTCAATCCATTGGAACTTTACAAGACCAATATGAAGAGTTAGTACAACAAAGTGCAACATCCTATGATTCTTTGCGTAAAACTGTAGAGGCAACGCAGTGCTTACATTCCTTTTTAATGCCAATTGCTTCGAAAGCATCATTATCATCAGGGGGAGGATCAGGATCATCATCATCATCATCGGTTCAACGTCAGCCATCGTCGCCATCATCAACATTCAATACAACCAAACAAACGAACCAAGAAAAGAAACCACAATCTCAACAGCCTACATCACCATCACGAACGAAACAAATCCATCAAAACAAGGAAAACGATAATGATTCTGAAACACCAACTAGAAGTACAACAACACAACGTAAAAAGAAGACATTACGACCAAGTACCAATAAAATGATGAAACAACAAAAAAGATTATCGTCCTTGAAAAAATCAGTATCGCCACCATTAACCTTTGTAGAAAGGGAGAAGGAGACTACTGAAGAAGATGATGCGACAGGATTACACGGAAGCATTGCAATTCGTCGTAGTGAAAAGGGAGATGCAAATAATGATAATGCTTCTACAATATCAACCACATCTTCCTTGACCATGGAAACAAATCTTAACAGTAGTAATGCAGCTGGTGTTACTGCTGCTCCGACAGGAGTGTACGAAGTAGTTTAATGCACTACTGCTTACTAACAAATTAACTAAGCTATTGAGTTCTCGTTTTAGAAACAAAAACAATCTCCACTCGTTACAGTGTATATAGAAAACCCGAGATCGAAAAATACCTTGTCAAAAGTGGGATAGGATTCATTATTTGTTGTGCATGATTTGGAAAATCTATTGTCTGCCTATGAAGTTGATTAGATTCTCTAAAAATGCATTGCAGTAGATCCTTTGTCGCCTTTTTCATACTGTGATCTGTACTTATTACTGCATCCTCATCAGTTTATATCGACTTGATCGAAAACATTACTATAATTTAGTGATTTGTCGCAAATTACGTTGATGTAAAGTTTTTTTTTTCGATCGGAAGACAAGTTAGTATGATGAAGAGTGGGATCAATTTCGAAATTTCACAATTTAGAAATTTGCGCGTCATTGCGCAACTGTATCCATAAAATAAGGCCAACTCTGAGCTCCTCTCTAAAAACTCCTGAAAAAACAATCATTGGACTACAGCCAAAGGGAAGTACAGTACCCTTGATGGTATCGTCCAGCATCATCACAATAAGGCTCCGATTTGGAGGCGAGTGCTTGTAAGATTCAAAAATGACGACAAATTGCAATCCTTGCAAATCCCATAACTTGTATTGTTTATCTTTGACATTTGTAGTAGCATTACAAATTATAATATCTGGATCGTACCACTCTTGTGAAGCCTTATCTATTCCAACAAGCCCAACAGCACAACGGCAAGGACAACAGCAACAAGGTTGGCAATTCAATGCTGCTCCAAATCAACCGCGATTAGCATCTGCAGTTAGTGCAATGTTACATGTAGCAACTCGAACAAGTTTATTGGTATTTCCATCGTTCTCTCTTTTTCATAAAGGTAGCGGTGATGATAATGTTGATGATGATGTTAGGGCTGGATCTGTAAAAGATTTGACAGTACGTGTTTGTGCAAACTCAAATCGTGATGTGTTACGTGGAAACTTCAAGGAAATATCTATCCATGCGCAACAATCCAAATCGTCATTTTTAAATTGGTTACAAATAAGTAATTTGGATATCTATGGTTCCAATTTACAATTTGGATATACTCCATTCTTGTTGTGTGGTGTTATGCCCATCCTCTTGGCAATCATCCGTCCATCTATCCGATTCGGATTATCCATGTATTTGTATTATTACATATTCAATAAACTTTATCTGGCAAACAAGCAACAACAACAACAACAACAGTCATTGCAGTCTTCAACTTCTTCCTTGTCATGTGTTGTGGGTACTTGGATTCAAAAACATTTAGGTGGTGCACCAAGTGTATTAGATTATAAAATTACAATTTCCAATCAAGATATTGCCAAATCAAAACTATTGACACGTGCCTTAAACTTTGTGCTACAATCACTCATGCAAAATTCTGTTTTAAAAACAGCAGCTGTTGCTGGTGATACCATGACTATGTTACAAGAGCAACAACAAGAACAATACAACAACAACAACAATAATAATGCTGATGGTCGTCGTACTACACGTCCTCTTCCCACAGATAGACGTATTGGTGGTGGTGATGGTGGTGGTGGTGATGCTAGTTCTACTTTCAATCCCAGCACCACTCCTACCAATGATGAAGACGACAATAACATGTCATTATTCCCTTCATCATCATCGTCGTCGTCGTCGTCATCATCACCAACAACAACTTCTTTGTCATTTAAGCTTACAAAACTATTATCAGCAACTTCCTTCCAACTGAAGGATGCTAAATTTGTGGATAAACGTTTACAGATGTCTTGTCAAGCGGTACTACCATTTGATGATGGTAATACTATCAACAAGGAGACATCAGAGAACAGCAATGTTAAATTGAATAATGACAACATACAAACCAAATTAGACTTTATACTTCGTACGAATTTAGAATCCACGAAAGTTATACCACCAACAACACGTGCACAACAAGAACAACAATCACAGAGTAATGTACCTGCATTAGCATTTACATCACCTGAATGTCGATTTGATATGGATGCTACTCCCATGAGAAATAATCCAATTGGTAAATTATTCTTACCACCCGTTGTATGGATACCTGTAGGAACTGGAATAGCTATACCTTTCACTGGTTTATTGGGGGGTACTAAACAACGACATTCCTTGCGTCGAATTGAAATTTTCAATAGTAATAGTAACAACAGCAGCAACAACAGCAATAACAACAATAACAACAACAAACGCCAACATGGTGAAGGAGAAGAAGCGAAATGTGAAATAAGTGGTCGTATTTCGATTCATTCCAAGGAAAAAGAAAAGAAAAACATTCAACAAAATATTCAACAATTTGTCGATAGTCAGTTTCTTCTTGGAAGTGGGGACATTTCTTCTTCGAGACTTGCAAAAAACCAAGGAAAGAGGAACAAGTGGTTACCATCGTTGGGATCTAGTAATGGTGATGATGACTAAAAGTGTTTGTATTGTAACAACAGCTTTCTAAAACCACCATCACACACGTAACAGTAATACAACTTGAATTAAATAAACTTAGAGAAAGAAATTTTAACTTCAAAAACATCAATCTTGGATTAGAAGCAAATCATAAAAAGTGCTGAATGTCACATCTTTTCTCGTCAAATAAACTTTTTCTTTGCCTCGCTATCTCTCTCCTTTACTAACTAACTACAGCACATTCATAAATACATATATGACGATCGTTTATGTTTCTTACTTTTTGGATTGGTTAGTTGTTGTTGTATGATTCGACGATTTAGCATTTGGTGTGTTTTCTGTAACAGAATTCGTTTCATTCTTTTTTGTACCAAAGATATTCTCATAATTATTACTGTACTTGGTTCCACCACCCCAACCTGATTCAGCAGGTTTAAAGGCAATACTATATTATAAGAGGCAGCAGATAATAATGGAAGAGGAAAGAAAAACATGATTCGTGAGTCTTTCGGGATTTTTTTTTTTTAAAGAATATTTTGCACGCATGATGCAACAAAAATCTCCAAAAGAAGGATAAATTTTGATTGCAAATCAATGATTTGAATTGAAAAAGACGTTTCTCTTCCTCCTGCCTGTGTATATTTTTAACACTGTTTGCACGAACAACTTTAATTCAACATTGATTCCCTCACAATCAACATGCAATTAGAACCAGTTTTGTGACGATAATGTCGTCCAAGAAGCCCCTAAAACGAGGGAAAAAAACAAAAAGCAAAGACCATAATAGTAGATAAGAACGTACTCTGTAGAATGAATTCGATCATTATCACTACTAAAGCGTCTTCCAATATTCGTGGAGGCAATATTTGTAGGAAGTCTTCGTCGACTCGTCGTTGCCAGTTGTCGTACAGTATTCTGAATCATTATGGTTTCTTGTTTCTCTCGTGATCTAAAAAGCAACGAAGAATGCTATGAATTCAGTTATTGTAAGGAAGTTGACAGAGAAAGAAAGAGAGGGAGAGGGAGTCACCGAGACAGGCACAAAGAGATCCTTCGACAGGGAGATAAAGTAGTGGTTGTTGCCTTCGATACTAGTATGAGAATACTTTATATGTCAAACGACGTCTTGCACGTTAAAATAGAAAACTCAGCAAAAAACGACAGGCATTACGAATGGACGGCAAGACATTCAGCAGAAGAAAACAATACAATGGAGGGCACGCAAGTGGACAAGATTTCGATCGATTTCGTTTTTTCCACTCATGACGTCAATCCTGCGCGTCTGGTGCGAGATTTCACAGGAGCAAAAATAAAAAATAAAATAGAAGTTGCGGTCAACAAGGTCTGGCTGTTGTTCTTTTTCTTTTCAAATCTTCGTCACATCCCACGCCCTATCACAACAGTAAGATGTTAAAAAAAGATTTTGTTTGCGACAGGAACCCGAACGCAGCATGAACAGGGAAATAGGACCTTGATATCGATCACTACTAACTAGGAGTATCGGTGACTGTATGCGAAGCCAAGGCCTACAAAGAATCTGCGACCAAAGAACGAGACCATAGCACGACAAAAACAACACCACGCAATACAGTAATTCAAAAAATGTATCGTTTAAAAGATATGGTAATCGTTTTGACAGGTGCTTCCTCTGGAATTGGTGCCTCCATTGCAGAACATTTATTCAAGGAGGGTGCTAAAGTCTGCATGGGTGCTAGACGTATTGAAAAATTGTCTGAAGTACAATCGGCCGCCAAGGCTAAATATGGTAATGATGGGGAAAATCCTGGTGTATTAATTTTTCAAAAATGTGATGTGACTGATCGTCAAGCCGTTGTGGAACTTGTCGCAGAAGCAGAAACTCAATTAGGCGAGGTCGATGTTATGATTAATTGTGCAGGTGTCATGTACTTTACAGAAATGAAAAATGCACTTATGGATCAATGGGATGCTACTGTAGATGTAAATTGTAAGGGTGTTATGAATGGCATTGGTGCTGTTGTACAAAACATGGTAAAACGTGGAAAAGGCAAAATTATTACCATTAGCTCGGATGCTGGTATGCGTGACTTTCAAACCTTGGCAGTTTATTGTGCCAGCAAACAATTCGTAGAAACGCTGACTGAAATTACTCGTCGAGAGCTTGTGGGGACAGGTGTAACGTTAACAACGATTTGTCCTGGTGATGTAAAGGGTACAGAACTCATTATGAATAATACGGATAAGGATGCAGCCAATAAAATTGGTGTTGAAATTGGTAAACCTGTTGGAGCAGGATTTGATCGCAATCAACTTCTTGATCCAAGTGATATTGCTGATTCTGTCATCTATGTTTTGACCGCACCTCCGCATGTGGCTGTCAATACTATTTTAGTTGAACCAAGAGACCAAGCTTGAAAGACGATGAAGCGAAACACGGAAAGAATACTTTTGAAAATGAAATTAAACATTTATAACAGGAACTGATTTATTACTATATTATTTTTCTACATGAGCTGAAAGTTAACCATTGGCGAATACTAGAGGAGGCCTTAACATCAAATATTTCTTGCAATATCTAAAGAAAACTTGACCGCCTCGACTAGGGATTACTCCTGACCTGCTTGATACAAAGCACTACCCTCAAGTTTGCCACGACGATTATGAACTTTCACAATGTTTCCATCAGCTGAAAGTTCACCACTACGACGCATCCGTACATAGTCTTCACGAGGGTACTTAGTAAAGCCCCACTTCAATGATTTTAAAATCTTCTGACGTCCAGCGAACTTGAATTTACCACGACGAATAGCTTCAATAATGTGAGTCTCGGAAGAATCCTTACCACGGACACTTAACAATACTTGTCCAATATCAACACGAGCGGCAACACCAATAGGCTTTCCGTAAGAGTGACGCATACCACTAGACAAGCGATCAGCGCCTGCGCAAGAAAGCATTTTGTTTGCACGAATAACGTGGTACGGATGTGCACGCATTCGAATGTGATATGCGTCTTTCCCGATATGCTTTGTAAGGTGTTTGTTAATGGCAACACGACATGCCTCCAAGGCTTCTGATGAAATCTGTTGCTTTTCATCACAAACTAAATGAGCAACGAATGGGAACAGATCAACCGGTGCTTTCTTAGCACCCACGTCGTAAATACGAATCTTAGAATCTGGTACACCACGACAATACCGAGACTTAATGTAATGTTTGTTCTTTTGATAACGGTAACAACGAGCAGGACGGCGACCCATGATGGATACTGCTGACAATAAAAATAAATTAAGACAATATCACTTTGGGATCTCTACTATTGAGAAGAAACTGAGACGAGAAATGTGATGTATCGTCCCACTACTTTTTATTTTGTTCTGTGGTGAAAAAAATCAATCGTAGCAGAAAAGTTACCATCCACTCATGACGTGACATGAATTCAATCGTATTATTTGTTGTAGGATGTTGATTGAAAGGGGTTACAGAAGCTTTCAGAAGGATTCCGAACTATGGTGTGTTTTGTATAGGCTTTACTACTCAAAGAAGTAAGAACACTTCTGAACAAGATCGAAAGAAGAAATTGGTATTACCTAAGAGTGATTGCACGTCTGAAATATTTTGAGAAAATGACTCATTCGATTAAATAAACAGGTGATATTTGCACCCCAAGAACCAAGAGAGATGCTATCTCCACTCGACTGAATGTCCAACAAACGTGAACTGGACCATTTAGTATGTATTTGGTATTCGTCTAGAAAAAACGAGACGCCTCTCGTTCATATAATTTTGGGTTGTGATCACCAAAAAAGATTCGAATCTAAAGATACCTTGACCGCCTCGACTAGTGATTACTCCTGACCTGCTTGATATAAAGCACTACCCTCAAGTTTGCCACGACGATTATGAACTTTCACAATGTTTCCATCAGCTGAAAGTTCACCACTACGACGCATCCGTACATAGTCTTCACGAGGGTACTTAGTAAAGCCCCACTTCAATGATTTTAAAATCTTTTGACGTCCAGCGAACTTGAATTTACCACGACGAATAGCTTCAATAATGTGAGTCTCGGGAGAATCCTTAACACGGACACTTAACAATACTTGTCCAATATCAACACGAGTGGCAATACCAATAGGCTTTCCGTAAGAGTGACGCATACCACTAGACAAGCGATCAGCGCCTGCGCAAGAAAGCATTTTGTTTGCACGAATAACATGGTACGGATGTGAACGCATTCGAATGTGATATGCGTCTTTCCCGATATGTTTTGTAAGGTGTTTGTTAATGACAACACGACATGCATCCATGGCTTCTGATGAAATCTGTTGCTTTTCATCACAAACTAAAACTATGGGTTACCAGATTGATACATCGTTTGTCTTACTATTTCAACAAGTCGACCGTACAAAGCAATTGGAAGTTATGGCTGGTGATATTGATAGTGGTCATGGAAAAAATGCACTTTTCCGCGTTCGTTTACTTCGTGGGAATGAATATGTTTTGAAGGTACGGATTTTTCTGAGTTTAAGAGGACGGAGAGCATCTGTATTGATGCGTTCTGATAGTCGTCGCCGGGATGGGAGGAGAGATGATGGTCCTTCTTGTAGAATTCTACCAACTGAGCCTGAAAGAAGCCGTCTTGGTCAAACTCTGGATTTGGAAAAGTAAGACTGCTTGCAAACACTACAATACCTTGGTCAGGAAGCAGCAATCGTGACATTCGCAATCACTTGATGACAAAACTTTGAGGATACGATTTAATTTGCATGAGAATTGATCTTTAATATGAAATAACTCCTGGAGTATCGAAAAGTGTTATCTATAAAAATTAGCAGAGAAAGGTTGTTTTACATTATGGTCATATTTCTTGTGTCGTGCCGCTTGAAGAAGCTTATCCACTGTGAAGATAGTGAAATGGATATTCTTGAGGTTGTTTTCTTAAATTATGTCCTTCATTGTTTAAATACTTGTACTCGAGTTTGAATAATTTTTTTGGAGAAGACAACAACTTCAATCAAAATTCATAATATATTATCATCATCATTGCAGAGTCTCCTATCCGCCTGGGAGTATTGTGACACCGTATATTATCCGCTGAAAGTAACTTTATCAATGAGATCACTTCACGTACTGCATGTACTTATCAACAGCATATATTGAAATGCACGGATTTCATAGACTACACGTAGAGGTCGCTTCCATCGAGATGCTTCAGGTACTGCTGAAATTTTTGTTTGACAAATGGTTTGGTTGGTCGGATTTGTCATGTTGTATTTGCTTGAGAGAGAGAAGCACAGTGCTTCTTGCAATCCATCAAAGAGTTGTTCCGATAAAGAATTTCCAGTAATCAAAATATTCAAATCTGTCTACGAAATGTGAATATGTGAATCCAAGACACCGCTATGATTGAAAGGGGTACCCAGTGGCAGCCGGCGTCCATTCACTCCACCCCATCTCGCATAGATACCTGTAGATGTAACAAAATTGCAGAAAGAATAAATGATCCAAAGAAATGGAATTGATTAGATCGTATCATCCAAAGGGCTTTCCAAAAGGTCTCTCTCAAATCCTTACGTACCACTCTTAAATGGTTTGTCCTCAAAACACTTATAAAACCCGTCTGTTCCATCAGCCTTGAAGCCATGCAGTGGAAGGTTTTGAGTTCGTTTTGCCTGAATTCGTTTCCCGGTCATTCTTCGATAGAGCGATCTTTGCGACAAAACTTGCGGATCTGTAGGCAAAAAGGCTTTGAGCGAGCCGAGATTGTAAAAGAAATGATTGACCCCCTAAAAGAAAAAATGGCAGAAGCAATAGGAGATGATTCTCAGTAGTACATGTATGGAGGAGAGGTTTACTAGGCCCTGTATAGTTAACAGATAGTAAATAGATTAGATTAATGTAAAGTATATAAATCCATTGAATTTTGGTATCACTTGGTTGGGACAATAACTACAAAGAATCATACAAATTTTCCTTCACTCTTGCTCTACAATTTGGCCTACGGCACAGTCCTGTGGTAGATACCATCAAACTCAATATCACTTTCTTCTTCTGCTTCCTGCCCTTCATATTATGGTATCACTTGGTTGGAAGAACGACTACAAAGAATCCTACAAATTTTCCTTCACCCTTGCTCTACAACTTGGCCTACGGTACAGTCCTGTAGTAGATACCAGCAAACTCAATATCACTTTCTTCTTCTACTCCATCCTCTACATATTTACCCTTACCGCTAAATCCAAGGGCAAGAGTGACATGGAATGTACCATCACTAGCAACTCGAACACCCTCACGTTCAATGGCAACCTCATCAACGGAAAGGGGAGCATCCTTATTAGCAAGGTTTACGGTTTTGTCGCCCATAGTAATGGTTTCAGGAATGACAGCTTCTTGATCAAAGTCTGTCTTCCCAAACATAGCCGTTTCGACAAGAGCTTCTGGAACAGAGCTTGTCTCAGTCATAGTCGTTTCGGCAGGTGATAAATTGTTTAGGTAGATACCGTCGACCGTTTCTTCCCAAACTCCTGTAGAACTAAGTTTTCCTTTGCGTGCCTTGAACATAACCATTAAAGAATCCTCATTACTAGCTACTGAAATGAAGGGTGAAGAGCGGAAGCGTGGAGGTTCTCGGTCGTCTTCTTCTTCCAAGCCACCTGCACATGGGGGGGCACCCGAGTAATGCCAAAAGATAAAATCGTCAAATCCGTTGTCAGAGGTATCTGCGACGAGAGACACCTTCTTGGAAGAATCGTCAACGTCCATGACAAAAATGCCCTGATTCTTGGGGACGTTCATTTCTTGGTAGAATTCGCCCTCTATCCGTGACGAATGGCCATGACCTTCTTCAGATTCAGAACCGCAGGCCGTTTCCCAGGCAAGACAGGACGCGTCATAGGCAGTCTCATTATCTTTTACTTTCGTGGTTTGTGTGTCGGAGCACTTGCAAAAGAATCGACGGTCACGATTTCCATGTTCAGGACAATCGTTTCTCACCTTCTTTGTTTCGCTGTCCCAAGTGCCCCAAAAGGCGACGTACTTGCCATCAAAAGCCAAAGCTTCGGCAACGCGCGTAAACGTCTCGTCCGTTCCGGGGACCTTTGTATCCCCCAATGTAATGAGAGACGTCAACTCTGGATTGTTCTCACCATCCATGTTGGCCATATATATACCACCACATTTGGGATCGTCTTCATAGTCAGACCCGACAAAGACCATCCTTGTACCATCAGCCGATGGAGGTGCCGTTGACCCAAATTTGGTTCCGGGGTCACATGCAGTAGTTGCAGTGTTGGGGATGACTGTATAGGTAGAGGCAATGCTTTTTAAACTGTTTGCGCCTCCTCGTTTCTTATCCTCGAGTTGACGAGCAAAGACGCCAGTATTCGAACCGCTAGTATCCTCCCAGTTTGCCTTGAAAGCAATATAATTATCATCGGTGATGCTTGGCGAGCCAGGAAAGACAGCGGTACTGCACAAATAAAAATATTCGAGATGGAGAGAAATAAAAGGGGTTGTTAATTGACTGATTGGTTGATGGGTTGATGCAGATAAGGAAGCTACAGAACCAACAATATTGATCACGTAATTACCTGATACCTGTGTCTGTGCCAGGGACTGACCAGAACTCAAAACCGGACACATGACCCAAATTGTTCGCGGCGGTAATGAGAGAGCTGGTTTGACTCTGTTCGGCATTTAAATTCACATAAAGACCCGTTGTTCCACCTCTCGTGTCATCGTAAATATACACAGGAGGATGCATTCCCCGAGTCGCAATCTTCTTTTGGTTCCTTGAGATTTGAGGGAAGGACGGAAACTCATTGAACTTGACATTAGTGCGATTCAACATTAGGTTGTTGGGGTCTGGGGTAGCCGTGCAGTGATCGTATTGTTTGATCGTGTTGGGGTCTGGGACAGCCGTGCAGCGATCGAATTGTTTGACCGTAAGACTGTTTGGAACTCCCATGTCCCTGGTGTAAATGCCGCTGACTTGTCCCTTGTCTGACTTATGTCCACCACCAGCACGTCCACGGAAAACAACTAACCCATTGCCGTCAACAGAGGGCGGGTTGTAGCTGTTGAATACTCGGCCCCCTGAGCCAGGGATTACATGGTGATTGTTCGCAACTGTTGTCCACCGACCAACACTCTGTGTCGCGAAGGGAGCCTGTCCTCCCAAGCTTTCTATGATGTCAGCACATTGCTTTGGGTTCCCATTCTTCTCCTGATCGCACTTATTTCCAAAGTATGCGGAACAATGTCCCGCCGCGACTCCATCGTACACAACCTTGCATCGCTGCTTGCTGATCGCGATCCTTTCCACGAGATGACGCTCCTGGATCTTGTCTTCGTCAAGGTGGCGAAGATACTTGTGTTTTGTCTCTGGGTGGTGGAACGGCACGTCATGGTCGTCCACTGCGGATGCTATTCCCAAAAGGAAAAAGAGTGTCGAGGTAGAGAACTGGTAAAATTTCATAACGAAGATGTTTTTCTGTAGAGTAGAGTCGAGTCAAATATAATTGTAGAAAACGTTAGTCATTATTTATATCAAATGAGTTTTTGTATCATATTTTAAGCATCAGTACACAAAATTTCAAGTATGAATAAACAAATGAATAGCAATTTGTCGCAAGTATGCAGAAAGACAAACAAAGAGAACTCTTTTGAATTTGTTTTTTAGTGCTCTTGGATTTGAGAGTCGCCAAATGCAACAGACTTTCTCTACTACTTGAAGAACTCTAGGAAGTCCTACAGTACCAGGTACAATAGCCTACGATCAAAAATATACAATATCAATAACGACAATGATGATCTCGAGAGCAAGCAGTCAATACCCTCCACACACATTTGAAATTCTCTCACAAGATCATCGATGCTGCTGTCATCATATTAGATGAACATCGGTACGTCAGATCTTGTAAAGAAGTCAATGATGGTGATTCATTTGACCACAAACACCAATTGAGAATGCAAGGCCACTCAACACCATATCCGAACCCCACCCATCACTCATACAAGTCAGACCATGATCAACAGCTGTCGAGCGGGAAATCTGCAATACTGTACCGACAATGTTTTCGTATAGCTTGTCAATCACAAAACATATTCCCATACACTCAAAAAGCATGACGAGACAATCGAACAATGTGTTTGGTCGAAACTTACTTGGTGTTTGCATATAGCAAAGCGATATCTTTTCTTTCCGGTGCTTGTTGATTTTGTGAGTCAAAAATAAGACTGAAAAAAAATGACACCCTACCGTAGTTCTCAATTCTCAATCAAGACTCCCTCTTGAGACACCTCCCTTCCCATTCTTTCTAGTGTTCTTGCGAATTCATCCGCTCATACCCTTCTCAAATGACGCAACTATTGACACCAGAACTTGACAATATGTGCTCATACCCTTCTCATCCTTTAGAACGTGCCAAGTAATACAGTAGTATGAGTCCGTGTCAACGTAAGATAGGACTACTCCTTTTCACCAGATATTTCTCAAGAGTTAGTTCTCATTTTCCAATCAAGACGCCCATTTTTTCTTGTGTTCTTGCGAATTCATCCGCTCATACCCTTCTCAAATGACGCAACCATTGACACCAGAACTTGACCATATGTGCTCATACCCTTCTCATCCTTGAGAACGTGCCAAGTAATACAGTAGTATGAGTCCGTGTCAACGTAAGATAGGACTACTCCCTCTGATCAGATTGTTCTTGAGAAGTCTTTGTTGCGATACCCTTCGCAAGTGACGCGCCTCAATCTTTGACAGTTACGAACAGTAATGTATTTCTCTCTTTTATTCTCTCTCTGTCTTGGTACAAATCAAAGACAAAGAGTGTTGTCAAAGCAGGATTAGAAACAACAATGAATGAGAGGAACCAGCACGATATTATTTGAATCTGTACAATTCGAACGACAAAAAAAATGTTTGTCAACATTTTTCGACGTCCCATTGAACCACAGGCGCTAGACGTATCTTATTTACAGTATTGGCTCAATGTTATGGAACCTAAAGAATCAATTTGGTGTAGTTATTAGTGTTACACATTTACAATACTGTATTGGATCGAAAACAACGAATGTAAACATAGAAAATAGTAAATGTACGAACACTCGAGTGTGTGCGAATGGATTCAAATTTCAAATACGCTTGGCAACATATATATATGTTAACCCATTGCTCTCAATCAAGCTATTTCTCTTCATAAAGAAGATTGATTACAGTATCCCGATGACACCAAACGCTAGTGTACACGTTACAGTAAGTAGACATATAAATAATAATCAAGTGTGCCTACTCAACCCTCCACTTTTTAAGCAAAGTACCTTCCCTTTGTAGTAAATGCCATTTTTTAGTGTTTTGCTTTTTAATCTACCATTCCTACCATCTTTTTATTGATGGGGCCTTCCTTCCAAGACGGAAGACCGACAGAGATAAATGGGACAAAATCATCATTTCCAGAAGCGACCCAAGTGGATGCTAAATCGCTAATAACTTCAAATGGAACAGTAGCCATTTCAAAATGACCCCATCTTGAACGAACTTTTTTGCTAAAACCAGGAAGATAGATGATAATGCAAATAATTTTAAAAAGTGTGACATTTGAATTTAATCAGAAAAAAACCTATTCGAGTCTTTCGTTGTTGAACATTGTTACATTGTTGTTTTGTCCTTTGGCTTTGTTCGTGGTGTATGCGTATGTGAGCGCAAGTCTTATTCTTATTTTTTTAGTAACAGCGAGTATTATTCTGTCGATCTCAAAAAATTGAGTTGGAAGGCTTTTAAAACGATTTTATATAAAGTGATGTCATGCGATTCTCGAAATTGTGGTCTGTTATTGGTGCTTGTTGTCGATTCAATATCGGCTTTTATGTATGTATGCGTCAAAATAGATTTTATTTCCTTGTTCCTTCCTAGAGCA
>WKLE02000521.1:31549-51958 GCA_014885115.2 Asterionellopsis glacialis
TGCTGCTGCTGCTGCCATCACCATCATTATTACTATTGAAGAGTAAGGAATTCAATGTCGATGCAAGTTGATACAAATCAAGTGTAGAACAAATGGTAAAGTCAGAAAGAGTCGGATCTTGTTCGACTTGTACTTGGACTGAAGTTAGAGACTCGTCGTTTGCGTCTCGTTCCACAATTATTTCTGTATTCAGTACCGTAGTACCATCTGTCAAATCATGACTAATACTGTACGTATCAATTGCATGTTGCAATTCCGAAACACTTAATTTCTTATCTTGATTGGTATCTAACCATGATGAAAAGTCAATAATCCCTTGTACGGGGGCTTGTACATTGGCAGTGATCAATGCCTTGGTTAATTCAAGTAAATCAATATAGGTATTTTCATTTAAATCAAATGATACTGCAATGGTGGTAGTTGGTAAGGATGTTGCTAGAGTCGTATCTTGTTGTTGAGCAAATAACATGAACCCATGTAAAATTTGGTCAAAGACAGGATTTGTAGTAGGAGTTGTTGTGGTGATTGCCGTGGAGGATGTAGTTTCTGATGCTGTTGTACTTGTTGTGCTTGTCATGAGTTGTACCTGTAACTGCTCTTCTTGGTGTACTTGTTCTTCTTCTTCTTCTTTGACTGGTGTTGGGAACAAGGTATCAAAATGAATATTGACATTGGAGGCGGTGAAGGAATCTTCTTCATCCGCAATAAGAGACGAATAATCGATATTGACACTGGTGGGATATCCATAGGTAGAATCATAATGGACCGTAATGACTTCCGATGTAGTATCAATAGCTTCTTGTATCATGTTGAATAATTCTTCTACTGTAGGTTTGACCATATTGTCCGGTGGTACTGTTGCAGTACCATCCTCCACAGCAGGCAAGTCAATAAGTGGTGCATCCATGGCAGGCATTGCAACAGCAGCAGCAGCAGCAGCATCTTCCATTAAGGTAACATCCTCTTGAAGCTTGCGGTGACGTATACCAGTATCTACATCATTGTACAGGGCAGATGCGACAACTTCTTTACCATTGACTATATTTACCATGATACGGAGAGGTCTTGTATAATCCTTCATACAATAACAGGATCGTTGATAAATATATTCATAACTTTGTACGGTGGCAGTCGAACGATGAATTTGATTTCTCCATTTTGCTTGATTTTCATTCAATTTGGTTTGAAGATTTGTATAGTACCATGGAGACAACACTTGTGTTGCATCATCCATTAATTCTTCTTTTGTGTAGGATAGGTTCGTGTCGTTTTCAATAGCAGCATTGGCAGTCCTCACAACGTGACACCAATAAAGAAATAGAAAGATCAACATGGATGTCTTTTCAAACAACAACAAACCTTTCATCATTGTCATTATATTTTTTGATGTTTTTGATTTTCCTTTCTTTGTGAAACTATCAACTATAAGCAACCAACAAAAATATAAGATTTGATTCGGTTTTTTTTTTGTGTAGAAGAATGCCGCGGCGTCGTCGTACTAGAAAGTCTTGATTGTGCCACAAACAACCGCGCCGCCGTTCTTGTCGTTTGTCCTTCTTGTCGGGATTTCGTATGATACTATTTACCTACAATCGTATTTATCTATTTATTATGGATTCACAAAAAGTATTAAAGTAGTTTACAGTATGATGCAATGTATCGTGTCGATGCCGCAGTCACACGACGGCGTTTTGTTTCATGTTCTTTGGAACTATAAAATGGTATCGAGTAGGGTGTTTTTCTTTTTCTCTACAGGAACGAAACACAAGACAAAGTAAGTAATTTTATAAGGATGTAATGACTGACAATGTCAGATGTGAATATCAGTCCAACCGAATGTACACCCCCTCCTAGTTAACAAAAGAACAAACATTCAATCGATCTATACAGTAAAAGATATAAGAAGAAAACTTCCAAGGAACTCTAAAATTACTCTTTTGAGGTTACTGAAAATATCATTCTTTATTATTATTTTTTTTTATACATGCATGCATTTGTTACGTAGACCCCCCTTTTTTTAGAGAAACAGTGTAAGGACAGTACGTACGTAAAGTAAGTTAGTCACAGTAATCAAATTCATGTTGGGTCTGTTGTTCCTACCGAGACCTTCAGCCATGTTTTCACTCCATTTCACAAAAGAAAAAAAAAGATAATAATAGTATTATGGATACACGATCTTTCGGAGGGTATCTACGTACTGTACTTACTCCGGTGACCGATTTTACAATAACAACAACAACAACAACAACAACAACTTAGTACTTGAACACGTCACTCAATGATGAAAAAGCAGTCTGAACCCATTTGAAACCGAAAAAAGAAGAAGCAGAATTGGCGAACAAATTTGATTTTGGAATTGGCCTCCTACTTCATGTTGAAGGATAATTTGCCACCACGCGCATTCCGCTTGGACTTCAAAACTAGAGAGTGGGCTTGTAGGCGTGAACGAAGGCATCTTTAGTACATGCGTCGCTCCATTTGGTGGTGGCGTGAAAGAAAGTGGGTTAGGACGAGAAGAAAGTACCATAGGAATTGCAGAGTATCTCGAGACAACGTATGTTTTCATTAACCCATACTACGCGCGAAATAATATTGCGGACATTTCGAATGGCACATTTATTGCAGCGCCTATTTTCATTTCCACTGCCATGACTGAAAAAACGTATATTTATTTAGCAAGTTGTTTTTTTTTAAAAGTACTGAAAACTTACAAATAATATAATTTATCCACTATCCTCTTTACTCATACTTTGGGAAAACAGTTCCGGGAAATGAAGCATCATATTGATTGGTAGGCATGCCCAACTTTCTTCGGATAGGAACAATAATAATAGGAGCAAGGAGACCAATTCCAGCAAGAGCACAACTCATGGCAGCAACAGGTTGTCGGTGAATGAAACTTTTCACCCATCCTGGTCCAAGGGTAGCGTTTGCAACTGCGTAAGCCCCACTTGTTGTCCCAAGAACAGCAAGTTCGTGACCGTCCCACTTGACCATACTATGACTTCTGTGTATCAAGAACGTAAAAAAAAAATAGGAAAAGTGAGTATTTTCTGAAGAAAAAAAAAATTCACAATTTCGTTCGTTCTGCTCCCCCATCAAACAAAGATTCCGTATTCCACCCTTCGAATCGACAATCATCCGAACCCAACACACTGGCCATGGGCAACAAAGATACAACATCTCATGGTGACCCGCATAACCCAAACACCCCTGGGATCTATCAGAGTTCTGATTTATTCATTGCATCCGCGAAAGCAACAAACACTTTGAACTCACTCGTAGCGCAAGCTTCACTGTCAATCGCAATCGATCTGTCGTTGATGATGCGCTCTACAGTACGTCCTACCGGTAGCCCTCTCTAGAGTAGAGAGGGGTCTCAGATCAAGTTCAAAGCTCCGTTGTTGACGTACCGGTAGACGGGTCCAATTAAATTAGTGTACTACTGAATCTCACGTAGCTTTTTAGTGTACTTGAGTGTACCTGTACTTTTCATTTTAACCCTAGTCTTAATATAATGCCAATGAACTCTTTCATCTAACCCCTAACCTTAATAGTGAAAATGAGAAAACGTTGAGGAAAGTCACTTCTCACGACGATTGTAACAACACACAACAATGAACCAACTGCCCTATTTTTTGGATCTTTCTGTTTTCTGTCTTTGTGTGGATGATTGTTGTTTCTCTTTTTTTTTTCATCATGAGGTATAAAGGACCCCGGAGGCTTGGTACTGAAACACCCTCTAGTGCAACACTCTTGCCCGTCTGAGGCCTAATCCATTTCTTCCCTAGCCAAGAGAGGCCATTTTACTGCCCAACTTTGACTTTTTGAGTGCTTTCCCTAGCTACAAAATATTGCACTAAAATATAAGGGATAGAGTTCTAACTATTGGATAAAGGTTACTCAAAGAAATTCTTTGCTGATCCAAATAAAATCACCCTATCATCAATTCCTTGCTTGTTATTTCTATAAGTATTTTGGTTTGGTTTTTTGTGCATTATACTTGATGCTACTAATTATTTTAATTCCTTAAAGAACTATTTTCCCAATAACATGTGATACCATATCCAATGGTACCATCCTGTAAACACTTCTTACATTAATGCCATCTTCAATCAAAATATTACGTTCATTTACCTTCTCTTTTGACACCCTCTCTTTGTACAGAAAGTAACTAAATTCTGTCTTACCATCCTTATCATGAGCTACTCTTACTCCACAAACACCCAAACAGTATTTTTCAACTGGCCATCATTTAAGAGCCTTTCTGGTTCTTCTTTGTTCTTTGACAAGAACCATTTACAAGACCCATCTGCCTTATATACTGCAAATACTAGTAAATATTTGTTTAGCCCCCCCCCATCCCTGCAAAGAAGTACTGTACCTCATTCAATCTTATTGATCTGTGTTGTGATACTAATTTTTTCATTGTTGCATTGATTCATATCCTCCTGTTTCTTCAATTTATTCTTGGAGAACCATCTTTCCTGCAAAATTTTTATTTTTTAAACAACATCTTTGCTCATTTTCTCTTGGCTTTTCATATTCATACTCACAATTGCATTCTCAATACCAGTTGGATCTTGGTCAACACAACATCAGCAAACTGTTTGAACACAATATTACTATGATCCAAGTGTCCCCCCCAAAAAAATGCTGTTACCTTGTCTACATTTGCATTATTGTCCTTTCTATTGCTCAAATTTGTTTCTTCACATCATTTTCATTTGGATTTTTTCCTACTGCTTTTGATGTTGCAGCATGTATCACCTCTTTGATCATGCATCTCTTCAAGTTTTGTTCTCTCTTCTTCTTCCATCCCTTCTTTGCATATATTTATACTCTCTCTTAGTGATTCTTCCATTTTCTTGCCCTCTTGTTCTTTGTCCTCCTCATTCTCATCAATTTTTTTCTTCTTTTCATTTTTTAATCCCATGACCTTTTCACTAATTCCTGGAAATCATCTGTATTTTCCTTTATGTTCTATGTTTTTATCAATGGATGATACTCTTTGACCCTGCAGACATTGGTAAGAAACTGTGACATTCCCTTTTTCACACCATTTAGTATCAGACACAGTTCCTTCCATATCTCTGTTGCAATATTTATGCCCACTGCTTGCAGGAAGGTATTCTACCTACAGTCAGAGCTTATGTAAACAGGACCTCCCTTCTTTTTCTCCAAAAATGTCTTACTACCTGCAGGCTTTCCTGCTGTTCCATTGCCTAAAACTGTTTCCTGTATTCAACTACTGTATCCATACCTTGATCTATTGGTTTTTAAGGCAGCTTCTTTGATAGCCATCCAAAAGCAGTCAAGCTTGGTCACTAAGTTGAGAAAAATCACAAACCATAAACTCTCTGACAATTGATCTAAGAATTGCAAAAAAATGGTCTGACGGTTCTTCTGTTAGCCAATGTGGTTGTCAACAATCCAATTTCTCTTGGTAATAATACTTACACCATCAATGGGTAACAAAAATGAAAGCCAAGACCAAAGAATGGATACTCTTTGTGTTGTGGAAAGCACATCTTTTACATTAACTGCACATAGGTGAAGCCTCATACAAAAAAGTAAGACACAGCACAATTTGTGACTCTTTCTCTTGATTTTTTAGTTATAGAACTTTCTGTGCACTTTCTGTGGAATTGAGTTTTAGAACCACAAACAATATTGATCCTGTTAACACAATTCTTTAACAAGTCACATATTAAAATATCTTCAAATTGCACATTAGCTTCATAGAATTCCATGAATTTGGTAAACCAGGATGATCTTGGGCTTATACACTTCAATACTTCATTCCTGGACTGGACATAATTCCAGAAAGACTCAATTGTTCTGTTCAAGTGTTTTACCTTTTGTAATTAAATATGGAGTATTGATGCATAAAAACTTGAGTACTTGCTTTTTACACTCTTTGGAATGTAGAGGGATGTCTCCATCTAACAATTTCTTCATTTCAGAAACTTGGTGAGTCTTGTGTAGTACCTGTATTTGTTGTTTATGTACATATCAGTAATGGTTCATACCTTTCAATTTTAAGAAAGATTCACAATCTTTGCACCTTGGTTTTCTTGTTTTCTTCTGACCACCAAAGTACTGTACCTGGTCCAAATTACATTTTGGATAGAAAACCGTAAAGTAGTTTGTAGTACCTATATTTCCTATTTTTAGAAAATCAGATGGTTTGAAGTATTTAGCATGATATTCAAGTCCGTCCGGAATATTCAATTTTTTTTAGTATGGTATGGGAAAGAATACCCCAGCATACTTTTGTGTCCAACTGGCTTGTTGACAGAAAATTTGTAGGTTGACTTGGTAAGGAAACTTTAGGAGAAGGAGAGGAAACAACAGACAATTTGGTGTCAGGGGATTGTTCTGTTTGAGTAATCATAGAAGAAGTACTATTAGGTGTTTTGGAGGAAGAGGACAGTCACAATTGTTGCTAGAGACTTTCATGAAAAAGGAAGTTATTGAACATTGTTTTTTTTTTAGTTGACTGAATTCATTTGTTGATTCTTGAGAATCCATTTCTCCAAAATCTTCTTTTGTCAAAGAGACTCAAGATGACCTGCAGACTTTATATGGTCACCAAATCTTCCAAATTGGAATGCATGACCACACCTGGTTTTTTGATGGTGTGTTTTCATGTCATGGTTATACTTCTGACAAATGCCACAGGTAATTGTCTGTCCATATGGACTAAGACTAGCAATTATTGTCTTGTATTTGACAGGAATAGGTGGCCATGTTTCACAACAACTGACTTCCTTGTTGTCTTCATCATAATCAGCATCAACTGTTGTCATTTTTCACATTTGACTAAATAATGAACCCTCCAAAAATAAACAATAAAGCAGTGGGCCAAAAATATGGAGAATAGCTTGCAGAATGCTGTGACATAGAACTCTGTTGTGAAGGTACTTTAGTGTAGTAATGTAGACTCAAACCACGTAGATATAGGCCAAAAGTGTTTGTGTACCTATTTGCCAAGATGTTTGCCTCATTTGGTAAAGCAGTTAGGAAGTCATTCAGTAAAAATGATAGATAGTAAAAGATGTAAACAGTTGGTTGTTGATTAGTATTTGGTGCAAAATTTTTGGTGGTATACACTATCAATGTACACCACAGGGTATAGACTGTAGGTTTTGTAGAAAGAAGAACAGAGTGAAATTTAGAGACCCAAAAAAAGTTGAATTGTTGTCATATCTTATTGTATCCTCAAGTTTATCAAGCTGTTCATCATCATGTCATCTCCAGAAGATAATTCTTAGACTCTCTTGTCCCTGGAAGAAGGGGACAACAACAAAACTAAAAAAAAAAGTGTCACACCATAATTCCTGCTGACAGTGTCCATTGGAATCTTCCCCAAAAAAATTGGAGAAAGAATTTGAAAAAAAACCTCAAAGGCCATGGGTGACATACTTGCATACTGTTGTCAGCTAGTGGAGGCAAAGAAAGCAGTTGTTATGAAAGAGGACCAAGTAATCAAACTTGATGCCAAGATTAAAAACTTGTGCCAGTGAATGAGATTATGGCAAAAAAACTGAAGAGCAGCTTGAGAAACAGAAGAACCTTTTCTGCATTAGAAGAATACAGACTTGGAGTCTTGAACCTACAGAAGTCTCTGCACAGGCATTTGGTGATTTTAACAAGAGCATCTTGAGGGGCAATTTTTTGTAAAAACACTACAAAAAATGAAACTGAATCCAAGCTTCCATCTGCTTGAAGGCCACAAATTTATCATGTTTGAAGATGAAGCATATGAAGTATTTACCAAATTCAAAGATGAGGAGGAAATGAAGTTTGATGAAATGGCAAGAATCTATGAACAAGAAGAAAAAAAGCAATTGCAAAATGACATGCTGAATTTGAAAAGATGATAAAGGTCACCAGGAGGAGTTGGAAAAAAAGGACAATTACTTTCCAAGGAATTATCCAAACTTGATGGATATGTCATTTTTGCTACATGTTTGACTCAACAGGGGACTGAACAATATTCAAATATGGAAAACATATATCCCATTCAAATGGAAAAAAGTATTGATTCAATTGTCTCCATTGTCTGAGCTTGGTTATTAAAGTTAGAAGAAGATAATGTTATGAATGCAAATGATTGTGATGATGGGGCTTACCTGAGCAACATGAAACACCAATAACAGATACCATGTTTGATCAAATGACTCAAGAATAGGAATGCACTTCTCCTGCAATTTGTGAAGATTATGGTGATGCATACTTTCAACAATTATGTAAGCAATGGCAAAGTCAACAAGAAGATTGATATTGTGGGACCCCATGAATCTTGTCAAGGCTGTCATGACAAATCTTGATGAAAGCCAAACCAAGGTAAAAGATTTACCTTTGAATGTATTTATTGGTGCAGATGCAAGATACAGATGCAAGATATTTAATTCATCGCTCATCACTTGCTCCGCCAGATGTATCTAATGGTATTTTTCAAAAATTACAGATAATATTTGATGGTGGCAGCAACAATAACAATGATAATGATGGTTCTGGAATCAAACCAAATCTCATTGTACCATGATTGATCAGACCAAATAACAACATGAACTACAATTTCTGTGGAGATTAGTAGATACAAGTTTCAGTGCAGAGATATATGAATCTTGTGAATTCTTTAATGGGGTGAAAAAATGTATTTTTTCAAAAGTAAATTCATCAACCAGCAATGAGTACTAGATACAACACCATGTGGAGGAAGGAAGGCACTATACATGCATTGTCAATACCTTGTTGTTTGTCTTCTTGTTGGTGTAGGGGTTGCTCCATTGAAGGGCATTCAAACTGTATTTCAGTCTCAAGGTCATAACCATTGTTATGGGTCATCTAAACACAGCAATCAGCACATTCATTGTCCTTGCTTACTTTTGGAGAAAAAGAGTCACAGGTCAATAAAACCACACTGATGGATGATTGATTTTTTTTGGAACATCCCATCCTATATTAAAAGAACAACAAGCAATGAGAAAGCTTGAAAGGAAAGATCTTTTGTGTATGCACAGGTACTCACACCGACCCCAAAGATACAAAATTTATGTCTCATTCACAGTCCTACTATATGACTAAAGGAACCACAGTTCCACAGGTACAGCATTGTTGTTCCGGTAGCAACCTGCAGGTACCATACTTGGTCCTACCATAGGTTGCCACCAGTAGCCTCTTGGACTATAGAGGACAATGTATCAATACCTGGAAGGTCCTATGGTACCTTGTAAGGCCAACCCTTACCACGCAACAAAAATAAAAACAAAACTGAACCTGTTTCTGACTACTGACAGACAAATTTCAGTTTTGCCACAGAGCACCAAATTTTGGGTTGAAAAACATCTTGAACTAATCAGGTTCCTTCACTTAAAATCTGTCTGTCTTGGTCTTTCATGTTCCGTATGGATGCATATTATTATTGCTAGTACTAATGTACCTGGGTAGGACCGCTATCTGTGTGTATGGTACCTTTCATGATTTGGATTTGATTTCTGTCAACCCACCATGACAATTGATGTGATCATTTTATACTTTGTGAGGGGAAAAATGAGAAACAACAATCTTCCAAGCATGGTACAAATGAATGGCAAACAAAAGACCAAAAAAGGGGAGAGTTGATTTATTGTCGTGTATTTTTACAATCGTGGTGAGTGACTCTTTGACAAAATTTGTGATTTCACGTTATTATCTCTGTTCTGCATCTGTGTCCATGTCAAACACCAACATTGAACACAGAAGATCCACCAACATTATAAGCTACTACTAAAATGAAAGGTTTATTGCCGTCTTCTTGTCATGGTCATGATTTTGATTCTGGTTGTTGTCCGTTTTGTTGTTGTCGTCATAATATTGTACAAAATACAGAGAAGACAGGTCAAAATATTTGTGCTGCACCAAAAAATAAAGCTACAAGTGTGTTTGTACGTTGTTTTGGCCGAATGGTCAGTTTTGTTACGACCTTGCCCGAGTACAAAACCGAGGGGTCGGATTTGTAATATATTCGGCTTTTAGTTTTGTTAACAAAACTGAAATTGCACTCATAACCATTTTTTTTGGCTCGGTAAGGGGGCTTTTTTTAACGACAAAATCAAAAAAGCTGTCTGTGCTCGGTGTTGTTTTCGTTTTTGTCGTGCGATAAGGATCGGCCTAATTGCGTGACAAAAACGGAAAACAAAACTGAACGTGTTTTGATGGACTGACAGACCGAATCAGGTTTTGCACTCGAGCCAAAAATTTCGTCCTTATCGCGAAACAAAAACAAAAACACTACGAGGGATGGAAAACGTCTTGAACCAGTCAGATTACTTAACTGAAAAATCATTTTATTTTCAGCCGGTAATATTATGTGACCCTCCGATACAAAAAAAAGATCTTTTGATATCTACATAGGACTACACGCCAGTAGAGAATGAGAAAGCAGTAAACCAAACAACAACGTTATTGTGAAACATATTACTATCGCATTGATCATTATACATTGGGTGTAAGGAAACGATCGTCCCTGATAAACAAAAGACAAAATCTAGAGTAATAGTATGTTACACAACATGAATGCAATTAAGATTAACAGATATATGCCAATGGTGCTCGTTCTTTTCTTCTCTGTCGGTGTCATTCTTGTCGATGCTGCATCATCGATCACCACTACCGTGAATAACAACAAGATGGCGTTTGTTGGATTGCAAACAATGAGACATCATGTTCAACCAAAAAAGAAGCATGATAGTAATGATATTGGTTTCATCTCAAAACAACGGACAAGAAGTGCTATCACCACTGATAGTATCGTATCCCTCAACATGAAACAACAACACAAAAACGAACAAACACTAGAAAAGAATAACAAGAATGATGATACATTGCCTGTTGTGCAACGGATTAACAATTGGCTCCATGTATCACCCCAATCAACTATTGTTGAAGGTGCATATTGGAGTTTTATTTTACTTTTTATTGCACCCTTCCTGGGAGTAGTCACATTCATCAAGGATGTTTTGTATGAATCTGTCATTCACATTAGTAGTACTGATGAGAGCAACAGAAAAGACGTCACGAATGGTGATGACCCCAAAAACAACAATAATTCAAAGACTATTAATAAACAATTGGGTGTTGTCATTACGGGTTGTGATTCTGGATTTGGACAATTACTTGCCATGGAATTATCCAAACTTGATGGATATGTCATTTTTGCTACATGTTTGACTCAACAGGGGACTGAACAATATTCAAATATGGAAAAAGTATATCCCATCCAAATGGATGTTACGAATCAAGAGAGTATTGATTCAGCTGTGTCCGTTGTCCGAGCTTGGTTGTCTGATAATAATGAGAAAGATAATAGCGACGAGGCTACTACTACTACTACTATCCCCAAGAACCAAAGCAACAACAACAAATACTTGCACGCTATTGTCAATAATGCCGGATTAGGATTTCCTTCCTTGATTGACTGGCAAGATGTATCCCGGTTTGAAAAAACAATGGATGTTAATTTCTTTGGTGTGATACGTGTGACAAAAGCATTTTTACCCATTTTCAAGAATCAATCAGCAGGCGTTGACGTGGGCACAGACTCCTCTGCAGTCCCATTACCTCCTCACTGTGGTCGTATTATCAATATGAGTTCTATAGCTGGAAAGGCAGCACCTGCAGCTGCTGCATCTTATGCGGCATCTAAATATGCTCTGGAGGCATTTACAAAATCCCTCAAGGAAGAATTGCAAGATTTTAAGATTGGTGTCGTTGCCATTAATCCATCCTTTCATGAAACGCAAATGACGGATACCATGATTGATCAAATGACTCGAGAATGGGAACGCACTTCTCCTACAATTCGAGAAGATTATGGCGATGCATACTTTCAAGAAGTACGTGACAAATGGCAAAGTCAACAAGAATTGGTATTGTGGGACCCCATGAATGTTGTCAAGACTGTCATTACCAATCTCGATGAAAGTCAAACCAAGGTACAGGATTTACCTTTGAATGTATACATTGGAACAGATGCAAGATTTTTAATTTATCCCCTATCACTCGTCCCTACAGAGGTATCCAATGGTATTTTTCAAACGATACAGAAACTATTTGATAGTGGCAACAACGATGGTGATAATAATGGTTCTGGAATCAAACCAAATCTCATGGTACGATGATTGATTGAACCAAAGGACATGACCAATATCTTTAGTTCAGTGCACAAATTTTGATATTCTTTAATTCTGAATCTTTTGGGGTGAAAAATGTAATTTAAGAAACAATTTCATCAACCAACAATGCATCATGGATACAACTCGACGTGGAGGAAGGACGGTACTGGGACTTGTACTGGTTTTGCATTCATTTGACGTGGCAATGCATGTATTGTCAGTAACTTTTTGTGTGCAGTTGTCCTGCTGCAATGTTGGTTCCGTGGGAGAGTATTTAGAGATGTTGTCTATGGGTGGGCTCTCGTTTACATCACCATTGTTATGATTCTCATCACAATCACATTCATCGTCCATACTTGCTTTGGGTGGAAAAGAGTCAAAGGACAATAAAATTACACTATTGGATGATTCATCTTCTTGAATGTCCCATCCAATATTTTGACAATGAGCGCATGAAAGAGTCGGAAATTCTGGTGCCAAACACCATACTTGTACTTCATCTAAGTGATGATTGGTTTTGGATTCTTCTATATTGCCATGACCTGGAACGGAAAACCTAGTAGTAGACTCGCTCATATTTGTGGCATCAGCAATGCCACGAGGAATGGAGTATGGATTGTACAAGTTATCTTCAGTAGTAGCCGCTGTAGTCGTTGTGGTTTTGCTGATACAAGTACCACTGTTAGATTTTTTGGTAAAAGGAGACATTACCTTGTCCATAATTGTTGCGTCCTTGGGTTGGAGATCTTCTTCTACTTTGTTTACAGGCAATTGATGATCATCTTCTTCCACAAGAAAATGTTCTTCTTCGATTTTCTCTAATCGGTTTGAAGCTGTACCAGTCGTACCACCCCGAGACGATGAGATACTTCGAAAGGACCCAGATTCTGATGTAATATCAGATACACTCCATGTAATTGATCGAGTTTCACCTCCCAATTGGAATTTGAACCTACGACTGTTATTAGGATTGTTCTCGTCATTGTCATCATCATCACCATGTTCATCGTTACCATCGTGCATTCGTTCAAAGTAATTTGCACCAGAAAGTCCAATCTGACCTGCTAGGGACAATGATCGTTTGTGCTTTGGCATTGAAACTCTTGAGGATACAGTATTGCCATATTTCGAAGACTGACGTTTCAATAGTCCGTATGAAAAGATGGATACTAGAACGAAAAATAGAGATGCCATGGCAATAGCAACCTTGGCGGATGCAGATGTCGTAGTAGCAGTACTGGAATTGGAATTGTTTGTTATAAGTCTCAGTGCCTCACTTGTTTGAGCAATAAATTCTGTCCGCTTGATACTCTCATCCAAAATAATTACGGAAGATGAGGATGGCAATGAAGAGGAAGGCTTTGACAAGAAGGTTTGTTCGTTCAGGGTCTTCTTGATAGCATTGTAAGCTAAATGTGTTGCTGCCGTTGCTCCACCCACAAGGTTAATCGTTGTAGATCCATCAACAAGGAAACACTCATTCGTTGCGCTCTTGACTGGTTTACATGTACCTTTTTGAAACAAAAGATGAGACGAGAGAGTATCATGTGCGCAAAGAAACAAGGCAATCAACGAGATATTTTTATGATAAACAGTTTAAGATTAGGGGAAAGGGAATTTTGGTTCAAGACGGTAATCATTCCTGAGTAAGGTCCTCTTCGAAATGTAGAATAACATACCTGAAGATGCCAAAGTATCTGCAAAGGATGCATCTACTTGATACATTGGTCGATCAATCGAGTCACATGCATTGAGAGATGATACAACTGCATTTTGAATTGCTCTTTGAATCCGTGTCAGGTCTGGCCTTTTACTTGCTTTAGACGTGGAAGACCCTGATGTTTCAATCAAATACACATACTTGAGTTCGAGAGTTGCTTTATATTGTTGAGATTGGATAATGTTACTACAATCTATAGTGACTAGCCAGTCATTGCTGAGAGCACGATGAATGATACCACCATCTTGAGTAGTATCAAGTTGATAATGGCGTTGATGTGATACAGCTTGTTGTGTATAATCAAAGGTGTTATCATGATGCTTTGATGTTGTGGATGACTTCATTATAGACTTTGTGAATGGATTGCCACCCCGTAAGAAATCACATTGTCCCTCCACTAGTAAATGACAGACAACCAGAAGGAACAGCGACAGTGGTGATCCATGGATACGCTTCATTGATTTTGATTGCACTTTCATGTTGGGTATACTTGGTGTTGTTGTTTTTTTGTGTGAAAAGGGAAAACTAAAATCATGATGTTTTCCAACTTTGAAGCAAGAGAGATGGATGGAGTAGTACATCCACCAGTGCTGTACTAAATAGGACCTAATCTCTAGCCGTTCGTACTGTCTGTACTAAAGTTAGAAACTAAAAATTTGGTCGTGGTACATGTTGAAGGGTTCCTTTTGTGAGAGTCCTGTGTGTTTCAACGTTTTCTGATCTTGCACGACTGGCTTCAGTATAGAACCAGACAATTACACAAGCTTTGACTTTTTTTCAGATCTAGCGTAAAGTATGTTACCTTATGATAGTATGATAATGGACACTTTCCTATTGAATTTCGAACCATTGCTATTATAATTGGTAGGAGTAACAAAAATGGTGGGACAACATCAGCGGGATTAGTATTTTTGATGTGTAAGTTATTCTTGACATGATCGGACTGTGATACTCCAACATTGTCTTCAACCAAACATGGTATCCATACTCCTTTTCCGTAATTTGAGAAGAAAAATAAGATCCATCATCTGTCTACGCATCCAACATGAGAATTTTTTGGAAGGATCTCTGTAACTAAAATAATTCAGAATAGTTACAGTATTTATTGTTGTTGTGATAGAGAGGGATAGGGTTACAGTATTTCGTGAGAGGGTAAACCCAAGTGTTGTAAAACACTCCCTCATAACTGGATCTTCATAAACCTATCGTAAGTGAAATAGCGGACCGTTCAAATCTTATATCACTTGCATAAGACTAAAGTTAATGGCAAATCGGCGCATCTCATTTCCGTTGAGTTTTCTGGAACGCTTCCCGTCTTTGGTATATATTCCTCATACATGAATAAATAAATCCCTTTTATATTTGATACATATTTGTATGTTTTAGCATTGCAGGCTATTTGTTTCATCGCCAATAGTAAAACACAACAAAAATTGGCCGGCCGATTGGGAGGAAAAACGCCAAGGTCCTCTCCTTGTTTTAATTTTCTTGTTGGAAAAAACTGTGTGCAGGCTAGTTGTAGGACGCTGTACTACCAACATCCCATGACTACCTGGTACATCGAGACTTCTTTCGAATCTAAATATTAGTTGCTCGTTGGTCGCACCTGTTTTGTGCCTCCAGTCCGTTGCGTGTGAAAGAGAAAAATCTCTCTCTCGTGTAACCTTCAAGCGAAACAAGACCGATCGATAAGAGAGAAAGGACTTGCAAGGCACCATCCTATCGATATTCCAATTTTGTTTACTTTGGAATTCTGAACATTAGCATACTTTTGTGATTTTTTAAATCAATTTCTCATTCAAAATATATAAGAAAAAACAACAAAAAAGATGAAATTTTCGTTTCCCTTGGCATTGGTAGCTTCCATTGCTGCCACAGGCACAATAACAACAACAGGAGCAGAAACGTTGGCAGATATTCCTTCATTTTTAAATCAACAGAAAGTTGAACGTCGCGTTGCTGAAGATGGTTTTTCGTACTCCTATTTGGATGATGTCTCTGGATATAGTATGCGGTATGGTAAATGTGTTAGAGCTAAAGTACCTCAGCAGTACGATGACGACCAGGTAGAAGGCAATACATTGTTTTACGATGGCAAGTATCACGCGCAATACAAACGATTTGCTTCCTTTTATCTCTGTCCAGACAACAACAACAACAATAAGGCCAATACCTGCAGTGCATGTGATTACAGTACTGAATATGTAATGGAGCTTGAAAAGTTCCTCGAGAGTAATGTTGCATATTTACAAAACTATTGTGATGCATGTGTCAATAATTGCAGACGTCGTTTAGGTGACAGTGAAGACGAAGAAGAGGAAGAAGAAGAAAACGAAGCTGTGGATATTCAAGTTGATTGTAACACATGTGGTGATCAATGTTCTCCCTGGATCGACTTCTACAACAATGGCAATGATGTTGCCGATGAAGTTGATTACCTTGAATGTGCTGAAGCCTATGAAAGTGACAATGGCATTCAGTACTATTCGGCACCTCAATGTGGTCCCAATGGTGAACTCGTCATTGGTTTGTTTTATGATGATGAATGTACTATCAAATCAGCAAGTGAATACGATTTAGGATTTCAGTATGCGACATTCCAAACCTTGGAAAACATGTGCGAAGATTGTTCTTCTGGACAGTGCGATGAATTGTACCCCGAGACTCAACATTGTCAAAATGGATTCAATGCGAATTATGCCAATGTGGAAGACGAAGACAATGTCAAGGTCTGCAAGGCCTATAAGCAAGCCAACAAGGTCAACACATACAAGAAACGACGCAAGCATAACTTTGTACCCTTGGTCTTCTTGTCTGTCATCATTCTTGCAGCCTTCCTTGTTGGATCGTATTCTTATTACATCCGGCATTCCAGGAAAGAACCTTTGGCTAATCTTGACTATGCCATGCAAAGTGATGATTTACCACCCGTTTCTTAGAAACACCCAGAACATCTACAAGACGACGAATTGGTAGCATTCATTCATAATGTGTGTTTATATCTATAAGGTAAAAAAAAGGAAATGAAAATAGGAGTAAGGAACCAGGAAAAGTTAAAGTAGGGATGAAAGGAAAACCAGCAGTCGGTGCACAATACAGCCGAAGAAACATTGAGGAAGAGAGAGCGAGAGAACTAAGGACTTTCTGTTTATAGAAAGCACCCACCGTTCACCACCGCTTTCGTACAGTACATGTAATAAATTATTTTAAAACTAAAAAAGTGAATTGAAAAAAGTATACTCAAGTTCTTATTTCATGACGCATGTGCTTGTAGTAACCCTGTCATCCTGTAGAGTAACACAAGTATGGTACGGTATAGTGAATACGAGCTGCCAAGTTCATAGTATCGAGCCCATTATTTTGCCTTCTTCTGTGACAGCCGTCCTGCTGTTGTGGGGTCTTAAGTTTTGTTTGTCTGTCTATTGATACTTTCGGTGGGAATAATAGAATCAGTCCTGTAAATGTTTAAAAATCTCTGTAGACAGCTTCGTATGAACACGGGCAACTACTCAAGAAAAAAAAAGGATAATCCTGCGAAGTAAGAATTGCAAAGTAAGAATATCTTGCGCAATACCAATACCAATACCAAGGTGTATTCTTTCAAATCGTTTTCTAGATTGAATTAACATATATGTATATAAATTTTAAAAGTCTGTTCATGCCATGCACGTACGTGTCTTTTGCATGTGAACGAACGCAGAAAAGCGCTAACTTTTTTCTCTTCAACTCTTTACGACTTTTCTTTTGGTAATGTATCACTTTCAATTACTTTCTCTTACTATTTTCGGTTGTAATCCACTCTGTGTTTTTCTGTTCCCTCAATTTCCTTTCTTTGTTGCTCTCTCATATCGTTCTCTCTTTCTTTCATCTTCTTTTTCTAATATTTAGGATTGAGTAGTTACTGCATTATTGGCACTTGCAGCATTACTTTCATCCTCCGGCTTCTCCTCTTCGCCTTCGCCTTCAGCTTCTTTCTTTGTTCCCATAAGGACAGAAATAGCGTCCCTTGAATCTTCTGCTAGACCAGTGTCATTTTTTCCACTGAAAAAATCTCTTACGGCATACGACGCTTCCTGAAACCAATTGCCAACACCCTTGATTTCTTTTCTTGTTGAATCGGAAGGATCGCCCACTACAGCATGGACAGATTTTCCAACAGACATGAGTGTATCATGAACACCCTCACTGTATCCACAATGACTTGGTCCACCTTCATCCCACTCTTTCTCTAAATCATGAGATTCATCATCGTCATGATCTAACATTTCATCATCACTGTTTTCCTTATCGGTGTATTCATCTTCGTTCTTTTCATCCATGGGAACATCTGCTTTTGTTTCTGTAGTGGTTGCCATTTTGAGCTCTAGTCAAACAAAAGTGCCTTGTATAATGAATCACAAATCTCGTCCTTGGTAGAGTCTCCTAGAGATAGAACAAGAAGACCTGTAATATCTACTGTATGATGTAGACGATAGATGATGTTACAGTTGGGGTAAGCTCTACTCCTACTTGGGTCTTTTACCAGAGAAAGAATTTACTGCAAAAACCTCTAGACAGGAAATCCAGAAAGGGTGACGGTGCGCTATCATTTTTTTTCTTTTCACTGGGCAGGTTTGGCCAAAATTTCAACCTGTCATTTTCTTAATCGGCGAACATTCGAATATTCATGCTTTATATATATATCGAAAGTTCCAATGAAATAATTATTAATGTTTACAGTTTACCATATCGGATTGAACCTAACGGTTACGTTGGAACCTTTTTACACATGCATTATCAGATTCACAGTACAGCATGCCAAAAGTTCTCATTCGTCCATTCAAAACATGCCGATATTTCACTTACAATAGTTTTAATATAACAAAACAAGTTACACAGAAGTGTTTGTAACATCCCAGACTCTGGACAACCACAGTCATAACCCTATCCCTTAACTACCAGAGAGATTGCGTTTCTTTTTGAATACAGGTCTTAGCCTGGATTTTTATTCACCCCTTTTTCGTGGTATATTATTGTTGAACATGAACACTAGTTAGGAATAAACTCTGGTAAACAGGCCTAAGGCTTGTTTAAGTTCAAATTGGTAAAATATGGAATTTGCTAGATTGATTTATTTCTATGCCAATCCAGCAAAAAGTGAGCCATTTGGCTCACTTTCTTCATATGTTGACCTAAATGGCTCATCATCTACAAACATACCTCGGTAATACGTTATTTTTACATAGTACTAATTGATTCTACATGATAAAAAACATGCACCTTCATATGTCAACTTTTTCTTCAGGGATCAATATTTGGTGACTTGGTGCAAATGGTACAAAGTTCAGAGTTCCAGCTGTAAGATACTCCATGTCTCTCATTCTTCATCTAGTAGTAGGTAATAATACACAATGGTATCCAATCAAAATATGCCTGATATTGATTGTAACAATAATATAAGTAGTAGCACAACTAATATAGGATTCAGCACTGCAATTGAAAGGAGTATAACTGAAATTTTTAATCAAAAGGCAGAACATGCATTTAATGTTGTCAACAGTTATGGTGATATCTCACAAAAAATCTTAACCCCTAATGCTGTCAATATTACTTTTGCAGATAACTTTTGATAAATAAATGATCAGACACCATTAATAAACAATTGTTCTGTAAAAGAGCAAAAAAGAACAGAATTTGCTTTAAAAAAGTACATGCTGGACCAAACTTATTCTGTATAGAAAAAGCACTGCATACTGAAAATAAAGATATAAATGGTCTACAACAGAGGCACAAGCAACAAACAGGTGGCTTCTGATGCTGCATTTCCAACAATGTCAGACTTATCATCTGTCATGGCCTAAGGAAGCACCAGCAACAACAAGCACAACAAAAAGATTGTGTCACAATGGCACAAACTAAAAAAATCACATCATCAGCTATTCATCCATTACGCAGGAGAGGCACAAGAGACAAGAAAGTACTATCAAATGCACTGAAAGAAGCTTTTAATATTTGTGAAAATACACATAACAATTTTTAATGAAAAGAGCATTAAAAGAGTTGGAATGTAGCAAACATAAAATGTAATAATGTTATCATAGAAAGAATTGAATCTGAAAAAGTAGAGAGAGATTAATTTAGTGTACCAGGTACTTTGCCCAGTGTACTTTTTTAGTGTGCTTCATATCTTCGACCAATCAAAGTATTCCTGGAGTGACAAAAATATTAATTTAGCGGATGCCAGTATCAGTATATGTACTTCCTTGTTTTGTACCAGTTACAGAGAAAAAATTGCAATGTACATATAATTTTTTTTTGCTTGCAATATTTTGTGTTGTACGATATCTGGGAGAATTGTTATAAGATTAGAGATAATGAACAAAGCACAGAACCCCCCCCCCCATTGTCGGCGCTTTCGGTGAGGTACCTGGTAAGGAAGAAACTGATCATGCGTCGTAGGACCCCCGGAGGAGTTTAGCGGGGGTTGAGGCGCCAAATGGGGGGGGGCGGAGCCCCCCTGGATACGGGAGGGGGAGGGGGCGGAGC
>WKLE02000521.1:52034-62580 GCA_014885115.2 Asterionellopsis glacialis
CTACGAACTCTGAACTCATGAATCGTGATTTCTGATGAGCCACTTCCGCTGTGAACTCCATCCAAATTTTTGTTCTTGCACAGCTGTCATTATTATTTTGACACAGCCGATGTTGATAGCAGCACAGCCATGTCGTTGTTGCAACGGGCGGTTCTGAAAACGTCGTGGTACAGAGTAGCTAATGGGCCAATCAAGAATTTGATTTGCCATAATGTTTTGAAAGGACAAGAACAACAAAAACAACACCAAGCAAGAAAAATCCTTTTGCGATGGCATTTTGGTGGATCTGTAGGGACCCCTGCATTGTTACCTGGCCAATCTCCAGCCTTATCATCTCGTAAATTACAATTGCGAATTGCACAAACGTTATTCCATCATGTATGGCCATCGTCGGAAGATGAGAATGCTAAAAAACGGAAACAATTGGTCTTGACATCATTAGGACTTATGGTAGGAGGTAAAGTTGTTACGATCCAAGTACCATACTTGTTTAAACATTTGGTAGATACGCTTCCCTCCTCAGAATTGTTAGCATCTGATCCCACATTAATGGCAACATCTACTGTTCCATTGGCACTCTTAATAGGGTATGGTGCATCACGTGCAGCAGCATCAGGTTTACAAGAATACAGGTACGATACACATATTCTGTAATTTCTTGTGCCCAACAAGTCCACCGTTGTATTTTGGTTCTGCCCTTATGCTATAGAATCTTATCCTTCTTGTTTTAACACTTTCGTTTTCTTTTCTTTTGCTTATTTTAGGAATGCCGTGTTTGCGCAAGTTGCACAAGAGGCTATTCGGAGAGTTGGACGAAGCGTCTTTGACCATGTACACAAATTAGATATGCAATTTCATTTGTCAAGGAATACTGGTAAATTATCAAGAGTTTTAGACAGAGGTAATCGTAGTATATCCTTTGTATTGAATGCAATGGTGTTTCATGTCGTACCAACGGCACTTGAAGTGGGCGTGGTGACAGGATTGATGGGGTATCACTTTGGTGCACAACACGCCTCTGTCGTTTTGGCAACGATCCTGGCATACACAGGCTATACCTTTGGAATTACACAATGGAGGACTCAGTTTCGACGTGACATGAATCGATTAGAAAATGAAGCTTCGGGGCGCGTTGTAGATTCTCTCATCAACTATGAAACAGTCCAATATTTTAATAATGCTGAACACGAGGGACGTCGGTATGAAGAATCACTCCGAGGCTATCAGAAGGCTGCACTTCAAGCTCAACAATCTCTATCACTCTTAAACTTTGGTCAAGCTGCAATTTTTTCAGTTGGGCTTACAAGCATTATGTACCTCACAGCACAAAACGTCATTGATGGGACAGCAACTGTCGGTGACTTGGTATTGGTGAATGGATTACTCTTTCAACTCAGTGTTCCACTGAACTTTATTGGATCGGTATACCGTGAGGTCCGACAGGCACTTATTGATATGGAAGCCATGTTTGCATTATCAGATACAAAGCCTGCTGTGGTAGAAAAGTATAATGCCGAAATGTTTGATGCAGACAAGATGGGCACCGAACTTGTATTTAAAGACATTCACTTTGCTTACCCCATCCATAATTCTGAGGCTGAGAAACGACCAATCTTAAAGGGTATGACACTACGTGTACCAGAGGGAAAGACTGTAGCACTTGTTGGATCGTCAGGGTGTGGCAAATCAACATTGATTAGGTTACTTTATCGTTTTTATACACCAGATTCGGGAAGTATTACTGTTGGCGGTCAAAACATTGATGATTTATCCACCGATTCCATGCGTAGTGCCATGGCAGTTGTACCTCAAGATACCGTTCTCTTTCATGATACGATCGGGTACAATATACATTATGGGGACCTTACAGCATCATGGGATGATGTTTTGAATGCAGCCAAAAAAGCAAAGATTCACGATATTATCATGAGTTTTCCAGATGGGTATGATACGGTCGTTGGTGAACGTGGTTTGAAATTATCGGGTGGTGAAAAACAAAGAGTCGCAATTGCTCGCGCCATTTTGAAGAAGGCGCCTATCTTACTGTGTGACGAACCAACGTCTAGTCTGGACAGTCATACAGAACTTGACATTATGAACAATTTGAAAGAAATTGGTAAAAACACAACTACTATGATCATTGCTCATCGATTAAGTACAATCCAAGATTGTGATGAAATCATTGTGTTGCACGAAGGGAGTGTCGCTGAACGAGGAACACACCAGCAATTACTTGAATTGGGTGGTCGTTACACCGGCCTTCTAGCAATGCAACAGCAGCAAGCAGAACATGAAGAGGAGACACCAAATGAAGAGGAAACAAGTAAGAAAGAGTAAATAATTATAGGCTTGACAAAAATCGTTGGTCTATTTCTTTAGAGTTCATATATACTTTCCAAAGTCTCATTGGCTAACAAGTTTCAAAACAGTTTATTTTTAATTGATGTACACTTTCTAGATGAAATTTCGGACTGCAGTCGAACGAGTCAAAAATCAGAAGTTCGCTCGCTGCTCGCTACTGCTGCTCTTCGATCGATCGCTGCTCTTCGAATCTTTTCTGTGAAGTCACGGGTTGAGGCTTACAGTAGTCTCTTTTGAGATCACCATGACCAATAGCCGTTTCCCGTTAGAGTGGTGGCAAAAATCGATTTGCTAGTTTTGTTCAAAATCGAGGGGTCCAAGACCTGGTACTGGACAAATGAGATCCAAGATTTAGGATTCTTTCTTGATGATTCAATGTTGATCAACCATGGTGCACCGAAACGACAACAACGACGACATTATCATCGTCGTCCAAAACGATGGAGTGGTGGTGCTGGTGTAGTGATTTTCATGTTGGCACTTGCTTCTGGATTGTGCGTTATTGCTCTTGGAGTATTTCACTTCTTTTCCTCCTCGGTTGTCACGATAAAAGAACAACATGGTCACACCGACTACTACAACCAGCAGCCATCCATAACACGTACGTCCAAAAGTTATGTTTCTCCAGAAATTATTGTGAAAGAACCATCCTCCTTGCGGCATAACAACAAGAGGAAGGACAAGTCTGATGTGGAACCCAATACGGAGAAACAATCACACCCGACAAAAGAAAGAGGAGATTCCAATACCATGGTGGTCCTTCCGCAGAATCATACACATTCACAACATTATTATTTGATTCCAAATATTTTGATATTTACACATTATATCAATTTGCTTGACCATGATACAAATTTTACGGACGACGAAAATTACGTATTACAAGATAATGTGTTGCATACCATATCTCTCCATCCCGATGCGACGGTTCGATTTTTAACAGATGAAGATTGTATTACATCTATCCGGAACGTTATGGGAGATTATGATACTCCCCTAGTTGATTTTTTTCGTCATGAATCACAAGGGATGTTCAAGGCTGACATTTGCCGTGGTGCCGCCTTATACGAAACTGGTGGACTTTACTTTGATATTGATATACGAGCAAGGTTTCCTCTTTGGGATGCTATTCTATCGAATGATACTTCTTTTGTTGTACCCAAGGTTCATTTGGCAAGTAAGCATAAAGGAAGTTTCTTCCAAGCATTTATAGGGTCGACACCACATCATCCCTTTTTACGAAGGTACCTTGAATTATTCCTACAATATTATCAAGGAAAGTTGAAACTGAAAGGACCTTTAGGTGTGCTGTTGCTAAGACGTGCTCATGATGAGATACTTGAGGAATATATGGAGGAGAACCATAATAATGAAATACATCATCACCATCCTGACGATGGTGATATAGGAAAAATTGTTCTTTGGCAAGAAGTCAAATACGCAAAAGAATTATTCCCGAATGTTCCACCTCCAGTGTGGGGAAAACGTCGAGCATGTCACATGGTTGTTGTTGCTGCAGGACACCCTCCTGAAGTACCATTCATTGTTCCATTTTATTCTCGTGTCAAGGGAAGTCGAATGTGCGGAGGGAAAGACACAAACAAGAAAGGATAAGATTTGTTTTTTTTTTTTTAAATAAAAATAGAAACGTATCATCATCAATTTTGTTTACTTTTTATGAATATTTTCATCTTGACGTTGTATTTCATTCGATAATGATTACTGGTTTTGCGGTGTATATTATATCCTTTATTTTTTCATTGACAGCCTTTTTTTTCACCACTAGCTAGTAGAAATGAGTTCCGACTAGAATTAGGGTTAGGCATTAGGGATATCTCAGCCAAAAAATAATAATCATCACCGAGACTGTGAAAACCATCAGGGGAGTTTCGATTTTTGGGGATCGAAAGACATCATGACAACCGAAACCTCAAACCCCCCATCATCAAAACTGAAGCTCTGTCTGAAAAATCGTGTGGGTGACACAATGGCAATGGTGGAATTTCATTCAAATCAAAAATCAAAGTAAAACCATAGGAAAGTTCTTTCAACAAGTTGATACACCATTATAAATTTTAAGTTAGAAAAAACCATGTTTCAAGAAGCTCATGTTGCACGTTTACATAGTGCCACGACATGCTACACATGTGTACCGAATTCGGGAAACAGCCACCATGAAACATCGGTAGCAACGGAAAGTCATGCACTTCATTTAACATGTCATTCTTCTTCAATCAATACCGGTGAGAATAATGATAAACATCATCACCACAATGTGTCTGGGATCAAACTTGAAACTGATTCAGTACCTCGACCAAAGGATGTATCACCGGAAGCCATATGTGTTGGATATTCGACTCTTACAGTTCCGGCAATGTCTTCCACAGAAACGCTCGAAGAAGTGGGAGAAGAGAGTATCCCAACAAAAGTAGAGAAATGGGAAGCATTCATATTACTAGCTCCATCTGTCCCAACCGGGTCAGCATCTGTACCTAGTCATTCCATGACAGATGATACAACTACTGTTGTTACTACAACTGACCATACAACGGGAGGAGGTGGTGGTGGTCGACAACAACGATCGAGTGCAATGTCAGTTGATGCTTCCATTATTCATAATTCTGTTGCATCTGTAGCTGTCACAACAGAATCGCTTTTATCAGATCCTCATCATCACCAGTCTTCTCATCATATTCATCAAAAATCATGGATTGTCCTTAGGCACACTACAAGACTCCAAGGTTCAACTTTGTTTTCATTGTCTGTTCCATTTCGTCCACTCAGTCCTCATCTAACTTCGTTACCCATATCATCCAATGACCATGATGCAGCTTCCTCTCATCAATTAGGCCTTTGGGTTGGAAGCGCAGATGATGAACTACTTCGATTCTATGCGCCTTGTACAAATGATCATACATTGAAAGCTATGGATGTAAGGGTGAATAACAATGATGACGAAACTGACTCGACTCATCCTCAAATACAATCTATCCTTGGTACTAATTTTGATGACGATCAACATGATGGAGAACAAGGCAATGGAAAATTTCTTTCATTTTCAAGTCCAATCATGGCCATCGATTCAGTAACTGCTCCTGAGAAGGAAAAGGATGGGGAGGAACGACCAGAGGGTAAACTTAATTATTATCTAGCAATAGCCTGTCAAGATGGTACAGTTCGAATAGTAACTTTTGCAACAACAACAACGGCAGTCATTCCTGAGGTAGAACAGGAAACAAAATTAGTTGTTACCAAGGCAACAGCAAACACAGTAATTGTAGATGGTCCTATTGTGGCTTTATCCATATCAATTACGACACGGGAGCAGCAGCAACAATATAAAAATCAAGTACAAGTTGTGGTGGGTTCGCTTTGTGGCTTTGCATGTTGCTTGTTGCAAACGAGAAATATTAATTCAGCTACAGATGATGGCGAGGGGGGATTATTACAACAAGTGCGTTGGAATGAACCATCCATGATCGTGGAAGGGTTGTGGGACAACCGGCTTCATACCGAAGATGCTATCCTAGCAGTACATAGCTGGAACAATTTCATAGCAGTAGGAACTTACTCGGGTGCATGCATGTTGTGGCAAGAATCATCTCCTCAAAATGAAGATGGCAACGGTAACAAAAATCGTGATGGATATAATCTTGTGTGGCAGTGTCAGTTGCCATTTTCAATTCACGGCATAGTTCATTGCAAGGAATCGGATTTGCTATTAGTCACAACCAAGCATACACTGCATGTATTTCGAAGCACCGGTCTATCCGTGGCTATGCCAAGAAGTGAAGCAAAGAAGAAGAAATTTTCTTCAAAGATAGCAACGACGCGCCTAGATGCCATCTTGAGAGAACGCAGGAATCATGAGACTGCGATACCAGATACACTTGAAAAGGAAGAAAGTCCGCCTATAACAGAGTAAATCTTTTTAATTTATGAAACCAGCTTTGAGACAAAATTTTAGCAAGTCATCCAATGTACGATATATTCGCATAGTTTGTGCAGATTTAGATGCTCTTAGAATCTCTAACCATTCACTTTTTAATGTTGACTTCCATTTGCGTCTTTTTAAAGATGAAATAAACCGTCCAATATCTGTATCAAGTGTTCCATCGAATGATAAAAATTGTTCACCGAGTTTAGTAATTCTATATCCCATTGGATTCCATCCACCAGGAATGATACCTCCTCCACGGATACTTAATGTATTATCTAGTAGCAAGGACCCCACAATAACTGGACTAACACTTTCTTGTTGTTGATGCTGCCTGAAAGCAATGCTACTACTTGTTGAAAAGGGTGGTGATGCAGCACTGCTTATGCTAATACTAGAAAAATGAAACACAAGAAGTAGTGGGATTACCACCACACGAGTAAAATGCGACAATCGGATCATCATTGATATGACAATCTTTTTTTCCCTGTCAACCAATATGCGTGATTTAAAAGTAGATAACGCAGTTAAACTTGATTGCTTCTTATTCAACAATCTTTGTAAAAATTGTTGGTTGCACTCTCAATTGAACTCTTCTTGTAGGCACACACAACCAACGTTGGCGACTCTAGTCTTGCTCGGATCATTGTGTTTCTCTCGAAGCAATAACACGTGTTGAAAACACCACCATTTTCCAAAATCCAGTTAATATCTTCGGGGTTCCCGGTAAACCATTCATTCGGTCATTTAGTGCATGTTACTACTATACTAGTAGTAGGATTACCAGGTACCTGGTACAGTACCAGGTATTGATGACACAAAAAAAATTGCATACGAATTACTTATTATATTGTCTGCAATTTTGTTAGGAGTCTGCAATTTTGTTAGGAGTCTGCAATTTTTTTTCTTTCAAAAAATAACTAGCGTTTTTACTAGTAAATTCGACTAAAGTCCGTGAGTCTGCAATTTTTTTTATAGTCTGCAATTTTTTTCTGAGTCTGCAATTATTACTAAAAATATGACTGGGAGTCTACTCTATTGAGATGACACAGGGTGGTTTCTCTTTAATTTTTTTTAAGAGTGGGTCGCAATCTCTTCCTCTTCTCCTTCTTCGTTCTCATTATCTAAAACTAATTGTTGAGCAAATGTATCACCAAAAACAACTTCCTTCATATCTAATCTGGGTGTTACTGGTACATCTTCTTCTTGTTCATAATCATATCCTGTTGCTACCATGAGTGGTATATCATACCGATCTGGTACACGTAAAATTTCTTTGGCACGTCTCATATCATATCCTTCCATAATACATGTTGCTAAATCATACGATGTCGCTGCTAACACATATTGTTGTACAGCTAGTGATGTATTTTTATAACTCCATGCTTGTACAGGTTCAATCGATGGCATGGGTTGGATATCTGACAGTACATTCGTAGCTAGTTGTTTCGCCATGGTAGCAACATGTCCCTCACCTGTTAAAAAGGATGCAGCTACTGGTAAGATGGCCATATAGTTAGGATCTCGACTTTTCGATGTCTTTTCTAATTCATATATACGATCAATACGGTCTCCCATTTGCAAGTCCGATAAAAATACAGCTATAGTGGATGCATCCTTGGTACGGAATTGATTGCCCAGGCCCAACATGGCTTTAGAGGATAATTCATCCTTGATGGTAGATGATTGAACCATCAATATTTGGGTAGGTTGTAAATTAAATCCTGAGGGTGAACGCTGTATAAAGAAGATTGGACGAGAATCATTGCAAAAACATGTTGTTCAATGGTATTCATGTTGTAACCAAACGAATATAGACGTACATATAGAAAGAATGGTCCAAACGAAAAAAAGAAGAAAATACAGATGAGAGAAATGAGACAAATGAGGATGGGGGGGGGAGAGAAACTAAAGAGGAATGTACGACATCTAAAAATGTAGAAAACAAGTTCGTTGAATTTTATTATATGTTACTTACAAGTGTTGTTTCAAGAATGTCATGAAGAACGGTACCGGGAATTTTTCGATCTGTTTGAAATCGTCGTGCAGAACGTCGTCCTCTTGCAAGTATACGAAATGCTTCGGCTGTAGTTGACTTGGTTGCCATTGTTGTTTTTCTATAAAGTGTGGTCGTGCAAGAACTATTGGCTCCTTTGAGAAAAGTAAACTTTGTGTTTGTCTTTTGAGATGAGGGCGTGAGATGGTTTTCCTCCGTCTCCTATTGTGTCATTGCACCAGATACCCTGACTCAACTTTTGGTTGTGCATCTATCTCTCCTGCTTGTGTGTTCTCGGATGGAGATTCTCAACTTGGGCCCTTGCGCGACATGAGACGAATAATCGTGCATGGGACATCTTCTTCTGTCCTTGTACCGTTGCAAAATATCATGCGCAAACAGACGAATGATGCGATATGCGCGATTTCAAGATGCATACAAGCCATTCAGGAAAGAAGATATCCTTTGATGTGTGTCATCATAGTCATCAGAAAAGAAGTGGAAACTTTAGCTAGCAGAAGGGAGACGTTAATGTGTTCTTTAGAAGAATACACAACATCAAACTGCATATCAGTCAAAGACACTGGAAGGATCAACGTTGCCATCCGAAACAGCCGCGCGTATACGTCTATCTTGTTTATATTTTATTCCAAAAAAGGACAGAAGCAATATAGAGAAAGCCTGTAGAGACGAATCAATCATCGCCCCTTTTAACCCCAAGTCTTGCGTCTCTTGAGAATCCACCATGATTAGATTTCTACAAAACATTTTGATTTCAGTCATACTTACTGCACTCCAACATGATTCTTCTTCACAGCAAGCAAGTTTAGTATTAGTTGGAGTAAATGGTTTTGTACACAAACATGATTCAAGATCGCTGTCATTCATTTCATCAAGTACAACAACAAGAAGGAACAAAGCAACAACATCACCATTTACAACCTCCTTATGTGGTGGTGTAGGGATAGCCAAAGATTATAGTTGGAGAGAAGATCCATTAGAAATAGATATTACGGTTTCGGTTCCTGCCAATACACGTGCAAAAGATATTATTTTTAAAGCGAAACAAACTTCTATCGATTTACGTCTCAAGAAAACGACCACAGATGATAATGATGTTGCTACTGCGGATGATGATAATAATGATAAGGAGAAGGATGACGAAATTGTATTATTGGATGTCAATCGTAAAATGAGAGGTCGAGTATCGTTAGATGGGACATACTGGGTGATATCGGATAAAGAAGATGATCGTAGTCAACGTGAAATTACAGTCACTATTGAAAAGAATATACGTGGCAAAGATGACTTTGATGTCGTTGATTATGATTGGGGTGGCGTCTATTTAAATGACGAAGAAGAAATTATCTCCAAATCCTACGAAGAACCGGAAGAATTAAATGTTCGTGAATATGCAGCTAGTTTGGGTGTTGATATTGATAATATTAACATGTCCATGGTGGACAAATCCATGTTTAGTTCGGGACTTAACATGACTCAACAAACATTAGATCAAATGTCCAAGGCCGGATACATACAAGAAGTGACACAGCAAGCAGATGGATCAGAATATATTACAGATGAGGAGTCAGGGGATGCCATACCCTATTCACGATTTGGTGATGATACATCAATTGGAGCTGATGAAATATTCAATGCCGACGGTGTTGTTGGCAGTATTGGTAGTACTGCTGGCGTGGATACTCGACCTAAAATTCCTTTCCTGGATACACCATCACCATGGAATAAGAATGTACCAGTACAAGATGTAACAATCGGGAATGAGACTATCAAGGCTGCAATTGCTTCTGTGCCAGAACAAGAAAGTACTGATGATTATCCAACGTTGTCGTCAACGACCACAACAACAATGACGACAACTGCGTCAGAAACAACCAAAAGTCCAAGTACTACGAACCCGAAAGCTTCATCTTTGGAGGAAGAAAATGATGACGACGATGACGTTGTCGTAGATCCTAAAAATGCATCTGATCCTATTGATTTGTTAACGGTGAAACGACTTAAAGAAATTTTAAGAGAACAAGGTTTGAAAGTAAGTGGGAATAAAAAAGAATTACAAGATCGATTACGCAATCATGTCCAAAACAAACTGAAAGAAAACGGCAAGGGTGAAGATAATTAATTTGTAGGGAACTATAGGACCAAATTCTTTTTTTTTAAATATATTTTTACAAAAACACGTTGCAAATTTTGGAAGAGTACTAGGGAGACATACTGTGTATCTCCAAACA
>WKLE02000523.1:2024-22415 GCA_014885115.2 Asterionellopsis glacialis
ATTCACCTCAATTTGAAATCAACCATGTCCAATCAAGATCCCCCTGCACAACTAGATGATAGCCTGACCTATGATGATGAATAGGAGGATGAAGTGTTCTTTGTATGTGGTGATACCCCTTGTGACTGGCAGGGTTGCTGTTAACAACCACAAGTTAAGCTGTACGTCAGTGAGGGAGCAGAGAAGGAAGAAGAACAAGGGAAAGGCATGGTAAATGCAATCCAGGAAGAGGAGACATATCATCATCAGATGACAACAGGAAAGATTAGTGATTATTGTATTGCATTATTGTCAAGAGACTGACAGGCGGCGCTGCTGCAGGAAACTCCATCCAAGAAACTCTTTCCATAAAAGTACACAATAAATGATAGTAAAAAGATAGGTTTTGTTAACTTTATTCTTAATCAGTTTTTCAACCTGATTTGAAACTGGTACCAGAAAAGTGGTTCAGGACAATATATTCTGTACAAGCCTCCGGATTTGTTAAGTGTAGTGGTTGGGTGGAATGTTTGCAGAGGCTTTTTCCAGAAAATATTCTGATTGAGGGTGCTGGGTTGACTAACAGCTACTGCAACAAAATGCTAGTAAAGTGAAAACAAGCCGGGCCTTTGGCTGTCCACCCAGGGTCTATAGATTAGCATGAATGGACTCCTAGGTCCTAGTACCAGGTACCTATAGTACCTGGTACTGTATATAACATGTGCTAGGGCCTCTAGATAGAGGTCCTATCTATTCCTACCATCCATCTGTTAATAGTTGATGCATCCTCTTTGCTATTCTCATGGAGACAGCCATGGGGTTGAAATCAAAAAATTGTTTCAGCAGTGCAGAAGACAATTTGGATTTTTGATTTCATTACCATTATGGTCTGCATGAGAATAGCAAAGCCGTCATCGTTGATTTCTTGTCATTGTTGACAGCTTTTTATCTCAAAATTCATAGTCAGTAATGCTGTATTTAATTTTTCCAGAAAAATTACTTAACAAAAATAAATAGCATGAAGTTTCCCACTGTTTTTACTACTTATGGTTTTTTAATGCTCTTCCCATATTTTTATATTAGTGCTATTTTCTGCAGGATTATTTTTGGAGTTTCACAAAAGTGGTGATATTTTCCATTGGATTATTTATATATTTTATTTTGATCTAACTAACTTTGTTTAGATACACATTCACATTCAAACCTGGAACTGGTCTTCATGCTGGCAATATTTGTGATCTAGAGATCAAGAGCTTTTGATATGGATGTCTGGGGTGAAAACAGACTCCTGAAATTGATGCATCAGCTGTTAACAGATGGACAGTACCAGGTACAGTTAGGACTATAGGCAGGTCCTATGGTAGGTCCTCTAGTCCTAAATAGAGACAGTCCTATATTGCAGTAAGAGTAGGTACCTCTGGTATTGTAGGATCTAGCCCTAGTCCTAAGGTTCTATCTAGAGAGAGGTTCTGAAGAAGACCTCTTCTGGTAACAGTTGGACTGGAGCAACTCTTACATGGTACCAGAGGTACACTAGGTCCACTCCAAGGAGGTATAAATTTGACAGGAGGTGGAACCAATACCAGCCAATTTTGGACAGACATCACATCCTTTTAAAAATGGCTCTCATAGAACCAGTACCAGAGCACTCATTGTGTAAATTCACGTGTAATCAAGTTCTTGTTTTTTTCTTCTTTTGCCTCCCAAAGGTCCGATGATCCATAACAAACAATGCTACAATGAATGCAAGACAATAGAGTTACAGTATGCATTGCTGCCTGGACCTTTTGCTTCCATTTCAACCAAGGATCATCATGCATAATTTTGTACTTGTTGTCAAATATTCTTACATTCCATTGTTGTTCCGTTCTTATCCTTGAAGATTTTTAGGGCAAATGACATAAAATTGTTTACATAATTATTGCTGAATTGGCTATTATTAATCTCAAGATGTCAGATAGGAAGAATTGCTATGAAACAAATGGGCATTTTGGATGTTTCCTTATGAATATCCATCAATACACCAATCTTTGTTTGAAAGTAAATAATGTACAATGATCATGAACTTATCAATCTATCAATTTGACTTACTCATCATTCATTGTCATTTCTATTTACATTATACTGAAAAAGAGGGACAAGCAATAAATCAAAACTAATAGATATTATATTTAAAGCTGTAGCATGTGAACAAACAACAATAAACCAAAGAGTTTGAAGACAAATAACCTCCTCATCAGTTTTGTCCAAATTAGGAACAAATGACACAATGTTCTTTTTTTATGGGCGCTTCTCTGACTTTGGACCAATCAGATCACTTTCATTGACATTGAAATGGTGTGAAATGCAGCTTGAGGAATGATCTTTGCAGAAATGAAATGTTTGGTTTTGGGTGCTTTTGTTCTCTGTTTGAGCACACTTTAGTTTCCGAATTGTAACCTTTTGTCCCGAAACTAACTCATTGAGTGCCACAATATTGAGCAATCGTCGATCCAGCTCCTTGTCTGTTTGAGTTTGTCCATTTTTATCAACTTCACAATCTACCAAACAGAAATGGACGCCTTCTTCAACCTGTTTCTGAAGACCCATCAATGTGTCTGGGACTCCATCCATCTCTCCCTTGTCCTTTGCATAAACTTCTTTCTTTTGTGTCGTTTGTTGCTCTGGGATAACTTCCACCTTTAATCCAACCAAGCAGTCACAACTATCACTAGTTGATTCCTGAGGCCCGCTGACAAATCTTCATCAAGGACATCCAATTCCTAAACCAAAAAGTTCGAAGCTCATGTAGTGATCTTGAATAGCTGTTGAAATACTTTTGCTGCTGTATTACACAGATGTCCTGCCGGTTTTTTAGTAAAACAAATTGGAGTGAGAAAAGAAAAAACCCAAGAACTTGAATATACGCGAATTTAAATGATGAGCCCTCTAGAGTACTGGTTCTACGAGAGCCATTTCTAAAAAGCGTGTGATGCCTGTCCAAATTTCTACATATGCGTTCTACAGAGTTGCACCTCCTGTCAAATTTATACCTCCTTGGTCCACTCCAGAGAGGATCTAGAGATTCATTTTTGAACCAACACTCTGTTTCGAAGCGCTGACTTTAAAAAATGACACCATTTTGTGTGTACAAAAGTCAAAAATAAAATTACAACAAAGAATACAAAAATTATAATGAAAGTTCGAAGCAGAAGAGTGCCAAATAACACTCTTCATATCTAGTACTGTGAGTAGGGAGGATCGATAAGTTTCAGTAATTATTTAGACGTCCTTCAATGATTCTCTAATATCGTCCGTTGGTCGCTGTGACAGCAAGAAATCTTTAAACGGTGAACTTCCATCAATGCAAGACTTTGCCCATTCTGCAAGCCATTCTTTTGCCAGTTTTGGTCGCATTTCATGCCTATAATGGACTCCTTTCTGATCAACATCTTTCAGCTGATCAGTAATGCTATGGGAGAAATGTACAGAAGTCTTGGCGTCACCCTGTCCACATGTTCCTGCATCAAAGCCATCTTTTTGGCTTTTGAGCCATTGAACAACGTGATATCCTTGGATTACTGTATTCGAGATTTCAATAGCAGTGCCTCCACCATTTGCCATAACATCTTGGAGAGCGAGCATATCTGACCACAACTTTACGTCTGTGTTTTTATGGCGTATTCCATCCTCAAGAATCGAAAAAGCCATACGGTGCCAATTTGCAGCTGCACCACTCATAAGACAAGGGACTTCCCCGCCACGGGCTCCTAAAATAATTGAAATTTGCAAAAAGATGCACTGTAAGATATAATGATAAAATAAATCTAGTCCCTCCTTTACATAAAATAATCTCACATACCACAATGTACGTTGAATTTCCCATCCGTGACTGCTTTATAACCTTTTTCATGGCCTGCCGGCCAAAGGGGAAGAACATCCACATCTGCCATATAACCACCCCCAACTGCCGCCATTGCCAACCATCTCAAGAAGCAAAGTCTGTCATAATCTGGCTTATCACCAAGTGGAACCTCCTTAAGCGCTTCATTGTAGGCTTCATAATCCGGGTGTTGCATTGCAGTTTCCAGCCCTATTACTTTTGGTTCCCAACCTGCAGCGGTCCAATACTCTTTCCATAATTCTATTAGTGGTCCATCACCGTAACCACCATTCACATCTTGGAAAAACGTGTATATTACAGGTCGACCACCACCACTAACAGAACTATTCCCTCGAACACCCGCTGAAGAAGAGCCAGTTGATACTTCAGTTTCAGATACTTCAAGAAAGTTGCTTGAAGGTTTGCTACTGGATTTCAAATGTATTCCCACTAACAATGTACAAATGAAGGCAAAAATTCCACTCGCGAGATTTCGATTACTACGAACATCACGAAATTTCTTGGAACGTTGTATATACTGATCCATATCGTCCGTAATCCAGCTATTACTATCCCTTTTCCCGAAGTCTTTTTTTATTTACCCTATGCCACCAGTTCAATATTATATGATCTAGCTGTTTAGTGTTTGGTATTGTCGTTCGAAAGTTTTGATCAATCAGGTTGGCAAGAAGTCCTCCAACAGGTATACCGAATGATAGGAGGTAGATGTACCCAGCAACTGGAAACTAATTCAACGGATTGAACTTTTGCTAACTTCAGGAAGTGCCCAATTCTCTCTCCCCAGTAGACTAGGACTAGGTCCTCTAGATTTCTTCTGCGGATGTAACAGTCTCTGGGTCCTTCTATGCCAAGTTGCTGAGATATCGTTGTTCTAGTCTAGTCCTCTACCTGGTAGAGTAGAGAGTTTCCTTTCTCTCCCCCCGATACCATGAGTACGGGCGGAGTATGTCTGTGACTTTTTGGTTTTACCAGCACATGACCGAAAGGTGTCGAGGAAGTACCAGGTACCAGGTAAATAGGTCCTTCATACTAATACCTCGTACAGTTCGATATAGTAATCAAAACTTGTTAAAAAGACTTCTATTCGCGCATGACCGATGCCCAGAGACAGCATCTCTTGATCTTGCTCATACCATTAGGATCTACTCACATTAGGAATAGTGATATCCAATAAAGCTCTGGACCTGCCGGAAGGTCCTACCGGTAGTAGCGAGAGAGAGTTTCCTTGACCGTCACATAAAGAAAAAAAAAAAAACTTGTGCGACAACCTCAAAACCGCACCTCCTGAAACTGTCTACCAGAACATGAAAGACTCGAGGACAACATAAAAAGTAATATAGATAGAACCTAATCTTTGCTTCATGGCCACCGTCGTTCCCAAGTAATAATACCACATCAAATTTATTTTTGTAAATGGGAGACTGCCGATTACGCATTTTGGTGGCGAAAGAGCTGCTTCACGAAATTGATTGTGATGCTTCGTCGACGTCATCACCATCATTATCATCAACATGGCAATCGCAAACACGCATCTTTTCTGCAGATACCACCATTCGAGAGGTGTTTGAGGAGGTTTTGTTGCCCTTGAAGTGGAAAAATAATAAAGTTTCTCCAGAAGAATTACCGGAAGACGTACGCTTGTGGGATTGCACTTTACACCCGCCAAAGAATATCACTGAATGGCCTTGCAAGGACTTTCCAGAAAAAATCGGTTCCAAAAGTAAAACTCTTTATGATGCTGGATGGTTTCCTTCTGGAATTTTACAGATTGTCCATTCGAATCAGGGAGAACCTAAACTTGCTTCAAAGGATATGTATGATGACATGCAGTACAATATTGCGACCAAAGTTGGTGGATCAAAAGGAACGGGTGCAGTACTGCTTACAGGTGAAATTGATTCTGGAACCATGAAACCATCCGAAGTTATGAAAAGTGTACAAGGGCGATTTGATGGGGACAAACAAATATCTGAGACTGATGCTCTTAGCGAAAGAAGACAAAAGTTGATGGAACAGAAACAAAAGGAATCAAAACGTAATCGTAAATTGGAAGATCGAATTCAACAGTTGAATCAGTCAAATAGTAGTACTTCGAAGCAGGTTCGACGCATGCTGATTAAAAATCGATGTACAGGAGCCAGATTAATGGATGTCAAGGATCGTGTGTACTTGCATTGTGTGGGAATTTCAGGAGACACAACAAAGGAAGATTACTGTTATTTTTCCCGACAAGATACGGTTACAAAGGTAATTTCCTCACTCAAGAAACCTTTATCATTACCACTCAATCGTGATGCCGAACTCTTGGTCAAGAGCCATGATGCCAGATTCCGTCGACTACCACCAACAATGAGACTTTACGAAGCTCTGTCGCAGGATTACTTGCAGGATGTAGATTCCATTCTCATCCGGTCTTACTCGTCAGAAAATGAAGAGCCAACAACAAGTGTTCTAGAGGACAACACTAGCGACAGCAACAATGAGCCAGTTCGGGTAGAAACAACTGATAGTACAACAATGGACAAGGAAAAAAATGAAACTACCATGGACACGAAAACTGAGGATATTTCAGAAGACTTTTCCAGTGCACACATCACACGTGTCCTTCAAGCATTAGATGATGCCGAAGATTCCAAGAGGAAAAAGAATAAATCAGCTACATCAGCAAAGGTCCGAAGCATGCTCATGAAAAGTAAAGCAAGCGGGGACAAAAAGAGAGTTTCCAAAATGACGGATCGATTCTTTTTGGAGATGGTTCTATTTTATGACTGCGACGACGATAAGGAACCGTCTATAAAACCTATTTTCATGGCGAAGACCGATCAAGTTGGGCGAGTGCTTCGAGATTTTGTTCCCAGTATATCTTCAGAGCTAAGATCAATGGTGATTACTCCATGCGAAAGCAGCGGATTTCAAAATATTCCGCTTGAAGTTACATGGCAGGAAGCAGAGAAAAAGGGACTTATCAAGCAATATGATAGGATCATAATTCGGCTCTATAAGTGAACATCCTATATACTGTAATATTTTACAGTATTTTCTATAATATCAATGACAGTATCTCTCCAACCTAAAGTGTCGTAACCCACAAGATATACGCCGACCTTCGTGCCTATAAAGAAGTAGCAATTGTAATGGTACAGTTGCTCAGTTCGGCTGTCAAAACAATACACTCGTCGATAAACCAGATTATTATTTTAAATATGTTGCTAGCTTGTAAAAAATTACTTTTCAGTTAGCTTCCATTCTGTGGGTCCGTTCCGGATCTTCCCTGACCTATTCACGTCCCATTTCATATTATTAGTGAAATGGACAGATGAGACATTAAATGGAACATCTATCTAACAATTCAAGTTTTTTTATGTTACTTTCGTATACCTAGGCATTCTCCTCAACATAATGACCATTACCCCCTCAACAAACAACAATTAGAACACGAAAAAGCTATGAAATAGAAAAAGTGGGTTCTAATCAATAATGAGTTCGTCAATGCTCCAGTCTTCGTGACTTCCATCTGGTAAATATCTCCGTATGATGATGGGAATTTTTCGTTCACGTAATTCTTTTTCTGCAATTCGAAGAGGGTCAGTTTCACCGTCAAGATCTACCATGACGGGTGCATTCATACTGATTTGCAGTGCTCTTGTTCCAAGGACTCGAGATCTTTCGTATTTTGTAAGAAAACGCGTCGTGATCCTTTCTGCCGGAGCCGTAGCTGTGCTTCCAGCTACTTCGTCACCCACCCCAACTATGGCATCATCGTGATCACCCGTGACATCTAATCCATCCTCATCCTCTTCAGGTCTTTCTTCTTGTTGTTGATCTTCCTGCTCTTCTTCAGCCGTCGTATCGAAAACTCCACCTGCATTGTCAAATCCCCCGTTGCTTCCAATGGGGTCCTCTTCTCCGTCACTCATGTTTCTATTTTGAAAATCTTCTTCTCTTTGCTTGATAATTTGATGAAAGTCTGCTTTTAACTTTATGCAAGTCTCAATCAACTGTTGTGGGAGAGAAATGTTGCTGTGGCGTGTCCCTACACAATGTTGTTGTTTTCAGTTTGTTGGTTGGCCAGTAGGGCGCTCATAGGCATGTATCTCTCGACATCGACAGACGAGATGACGCTTGACAATTCTCGGCAGTGTCGATTCTGTACTGCGACCGACCGAGACTAAATAATGCACCACACCCGGCACTCCAGTTGCTCTCTTTTTGTGTCTGTCTGATCAGGGGCGGTCTGATAGTTCAGTAGATCTTTGATGTACAATTATACGATGCATATGTATTATAACATTGTAGATCGTAGTTTAGACATATTTTCCATGGACTCGCAAAATATGCGAACCCCTTCAGCTAGCTTACCCCCCTTGCTTCACCCTGGTATTGTTCGTCCAAAGTGTCGATCACAAAATTGCAAGGGGTTCGGATTCTTACTTTAACAGACACGCACCATTTCAACATTACTTTACCCATTCTAAACTATCAGCATCGAAGGAGTACACTACTTTTCCTTACTTTATGTCACGCGTGGTGGAAAAATCAAACAAAAATCTAAGTCAAATAATGCGTTCATTCCATCTTTTGTCTGTTCTTCTATACCTTTCTATGCTTTTATGTGGAAGTGCAAACAATATCCATCAAGGTTCAGAATCTTTCCTAAGGAGCTCCATAAAATCAATAGAACCATTGAAATGGCCATATACAGCAGTTGTGGGTATTTTAGCCACTTTAGGTGCACGGGAATTCTATAATTCAATCAACGAGCAAGATATGAAAGACAATGTTGTTGTGATTACTGGTGCCGGTTCGGGTATTGGACGAATTCTAGCGATTCGACTGGCATCGCTCGGGTGCCGAGTTGCACTCTGGGATTTGCATGGCGCCCCATTGAAGCGAGTAGTAGAAGAAATCAATTCCTCAGGTGGCGATGCTCGAGGATATATTGTAGACGTTACCAATCGTTCACGTGTTTACAAGATTGCTAAACAGGTTCTCAACGACTTTGATGGGCATGTAGATATTCTGATTAACAATGCAGGGATCCTTCCTGGCAAACAATTCCTTCAATCCTCAGATGCAATTATGGAAAAGACCGTCCAAGTCAATACAATCGCACACTTTTGGACTATTAAGGCGTTCCTACCAGGAATGGTACAACGTCAACGTGGACATCTTGTCACAATAGCCAGCATGGCTGGATTACTCGGGGTCCCTAAATTAGTAGCCTACTCTACAAGTAAATTTGGTGCTATAGGTACTTTAGAAAGTTTGGATATGGAATTACACCATTTTGGAATTCATAAGGGCATACATACAACCTGCATTTGTCCATTTTTCATAGATACTGGTTTGGCTGAAGGAGCCAAATCGAGGTTCAACTGGCTCTTGCCCATCTTGGATCCAGAATATGTGGCGGAAAAAATCATAAAAGGTATTCAAAGAAGAAGAAAGATGGTTCTGATGCCTCGGTTTTGTTACACAGCTCCTATTCTGAAAGCGTGTTTTCCTAATTGGGTATTTGTTGCCCTCATGGATTTCTTTGGAGCTTCTAGTAGCATGGATGACTTTATCGAAACAAGGAATTATGCAACTTGACAATGCTGCACTTTGTACAAAAAGTACTGCAAACACAATGATCTTCCGATCGCAAATTTGATAAAAAAGTGGCCAATATTTCCAGACAAAAATTGAAGACGTATAATTGCATTTCAAAAAGACTTTTTTGTTTGCATAGTTACCTTGATTTCTTTCGCAACAATTATCAGTGAAGGTTTGTTGTACCACAAATATGACTTAGTCTAGATTCCAGCTTCATGTATATTTGCCATTCAGATAAACCTTGCAAGAATTGTAATTTGTTCAGTCTGAGTTGGTTGACAAGCGAGGTTTTACCTATTTTATTAAATTGTGTAATCAAAACAAACGGAGATTTCACTCCCTTTATCAAGTGCCTCGTATGCTTCTTGTGCTTGTTCCAAATTAGCTCTTCGAGTAATCAGACGCGAAGGACGTATTTGCCTTACTATTTCCCACGTCAACCCGAACCTGCGCTCCTTACTCCAAAGAGCTGTGAGCTCTGCTGGAATCTCACTCACCTGTGAGGTCTTGATGGTTTTATGACTTCTGTGAAAGTCAATCCCTAGCTTTAAACTGACGTCCGTATTACCATACCAAGAACCAACAACAACCCTCCCTCCTGAAACTGTGCTATCAATAGCAGATTGCAACGCACGGGCATTACCGCTTATTTCAATAGCTACATCAAAAGGTCCGGCTTCGCTCACTTCTGAGGGCAAAAGAGCTTCTGAGGCACCCATTATACTTGCGGCAGCAAGTCTATCAGGAAGGGTGTCAAACACACTTACACTTCCATACTTACCAGATGTTCCTGCAAACCTTTGCAAACTTAATATGGAAGTTACAAGCAATCCAATCAAACCCTGTCCGAAAACAGCAACCTTCTCGCCTAACCGGATGTGAGCGTCGTGAACAATGGATAACGCAGTCTCCACGGATGGCATAAAGATGGCATCATGAGCTTCTATTCCATCGGGAACAATTTGAAGGCTCTCTCTATTGACGATTGCATGAGAAGAGTGCGGAGAAAACGAAAATGCAAGCTTTCCTAAAATTTGTTCAGCATCTTTGACATCAGAGCCACACTTTGAGATCCTACCAACCAGACTGTAGCCGTAAGCGAGAGGATAGGCCATACGTTCCTCCTCCATACCATCAATGTTTACATCGAGTGCGGCATCATCAAAAGTACCTTTGAAAATCTTGAGCTCAGTACCAGAGCTAATCAAGGAACATACAGAGGTAATTTCAACTTGATTCGGACCGAGAGATCGATCATCTTTCAATTCTTTTGTAGATACATGGAACGGAGAAAGAAATTGTATTTCTCTCCTCAAGGAAGTTTGTTCTCTACTTTCTCCTTCAATATTATCACTGCATTGTCCCCCTTTGCTTTCAAGAGAACTTGAAAATAAAGGCAGCTCGAATAATAGATCAGCATTGGATACAAAGATCTCTGGTCGTTCTCGTCTTGCTCGGTGTAACCAGCCCACGGCATCCCACCCCTTTTTTGTCAGTTCTGGTGCTGCGGTACTGCCAAAGAAGTACATCATTGTATCCCACAAATAAGAATGCTCAACAGGATCTATCTTCCAGTTAGAGGGACCACGCGACAGAAGCGTTCCTCCATGTGCCTCTACAGCATCAATAAGAAGATTGGGTACCAGATTATGCCCGAGTTTGTTTGTCAAGGCATCAGCATATATCCTAAAAGCTGCCGTATCAGAAGGAATCGATCGGCTCTTTCCCAGACTGAATGCAAACGGTTTTGGAGGATGAAATTGCGTCACCCCTTCGAACGTGATTGGAAAGTAAGCTAAAACTTTCGATGATTTTGTATCCATCTTCCACGTCTGTAGAAACCGATGCAGTGACTGGATCAAATAATTTGGATCAAACAGATCTGCAAAACAGCACCCCACGATCAGATGAGGTGGTGGTATGTCATCTGCTTCATTTTCCGTAAAATCGATAAGGCGTAAATGTACTGTGATGTTCTTTCGTGCATGTCGAAATACATATGTGTCACCTGCAGTAGCCTTTTGTCTATCAATTTTATGTTTGCAAACAAAACCTAATCTGTTCAGTGTTTCGAGACACCCTTCAAGTAAATTTAAGTTGGATTCATATGCGTAATAATGGACTTCTCGCACTGGAGAGTCCCGTGATTCTAGAAGAAAATCCATTGGAGGAAGGTTACTGTGTGTTCCCATCATGATTAGCTCCAACATTGACATGATCCCAGCTCCCAAATCTGCAATTCTCAACGTGCCGTCATATGCTAGTAGTCGTGATACATATACTGCAACTTTTTCCCACGTCTGAGGGTTAATTGAAAGGGCGTCAACCTTATTCTTGGCAGATAGGTACTGTATATCTGAGAAATGGTAAGAACCAGCTCCCCGCTCAAAATATCCTAGAGCCACAGCTAATGCCTGTTCCAGGTTTCGGTCTTTGTGCGACACATGTACACCTTCTATTCCCAATTCTTCAGAGCGTCTAATATTTGCCTTTGAATCTTCAATCAGCACAAGGCGGTGATTTGGATGCTTTTCAAGTATTTCACGATAAAAAACATCTGGTTGAGCTTTCGTTGGGTGCGAAACGCTGCGTTTGTCATCACTCCCAACAATGGTATCTGGAGTGAGTATGCCACTCCACGAAATACTATCCAGTCCTAGAACTCGCAAAACATTGTGAACATGCCAACTAGGAGAGTTTGAAGCTAAATAAATTGGGCACGGAGCAGCTGATAGCAAATCTTTAAGGGAAGTCTGTTGTGAACTGTGGGCATACCCAGTTGAAGCAGGATGCTTTGAAGAAGATGTAAGAATAAGAGCCGACACATCCACATCATTATAAACCTCAGAATAAAATTTGCGCATCCATTTATCAATCTCATCTAAGGATGTCGAATTCTCGAGGAGAAGTTGCCGAAGGCCTTCATTCGTCGATCCGTGTTGCCGATATAGATCGTCTGCATCTTCTTTTGACATCCCAAAGTGACGTTGGCAGAAAGAATGAGTGTTTTGAACAATCTGTTGCTCAACACCTAAATTCCATTTTTTTCGAGCTTGATGCTCTGAGTAAAGAGTGTTGTCTACATCAAGGATGAGTACAAGAGGTTTTTCTTCAACTGAGGTCGACGGTGCCAACTTCAAGGTGTTTCCTGTGCTTCCATGTTCTTGTGGAAGAGAGAAACTTGTACAAACCAAAAAGAAGAAAACACAAAATCTGATTTGAACGAGGATCTTCGATTGACTGTTACAGTTCATTGAATTGTTCTTTATGCCCAATTGGTACATTCGTTCTATCAGCCATCAGCCATCAGCCATCAGCAATCAAGCAGCTTCGCAGTGCTCCAGCCATCACCCATCACTGCTCCACTTCTGCCCATCACACATCATCATAACACATCATTGCACATAACTGCTGATTAGGACAGATTAGGACCCTAGCTGTACCTGGTACGTAGAATTTGCTGTACCTTGGTACGAGTACAAGGTACAGGTAAGCCTTGCTCCTTGCTGTGAAACGGTTCGCAGGCCATATGAAGGTGAAGTAGTCCTCTACCGGTAGAGAGGACGGGGCACGTTGAGTTAGAGTTTCGTTCAGCAGGTCAGAGTGATTAGGACTAGGACTAGACAACCATGTCACGCATCGCACATCACACGCATTTTTCGTCAAACCCGGGTGCTCATCGCGGGGCAAGTTTGAATCCATTCCTGGCCTTGAAAGTTGGCGATGTCATTGGATGATTAATTCCTGGCTGTCACGAACGTACTTAATTCGTCCGAATTATTATATATAAACGTATATGTTTATATTATTCTGATCTTATAGTCAGTTCTTCAAAATTTCACATATATAGTAATGTACATTATATTTCTAAACATTTGAGTAGTATCGAAGACACACTGTATTCCAATGTGACTGCTTCGAACCGTCGGAATGAACATTCATGCGGACCAACCTCCCTCCACTGACTTTTAAAAGCAGTACGTAGAAATATATACTGATGTGTACGTGAAATATTAGTCCGCGCCAACTTTTTCAGAGGATGAAGTCGTCAAGAATTCTCTTGTACAGGAGAGTACCTGGTAAATGTACAGGTAATTAGAGACCTGAAGTTTTGTATCTTGATATGTACTATACCAGTCAGCTAATTAATCGTGGGCGGCATGCTTTCTGTACCTTTAATACTATTTTTTTAAAATATACAATAGTGGATGCCTACATCGATCATGCAAGAGAGGTCCTTTCTATTGGACAGACCTGTACTAGGGCAACCTTAGCACCTACAGCTACTTAGTCCTAAGGTGCCAGGACTAGTACAGTTACAGGCAACTCCGGCTACCTTTTGGACTGTACCAGCAGCTTCAGCTAAGCACTACCTGATATACCTGTACCTTGTACACAGGGGGGAATCTACTAGTAAGTACCTTTGGAAGCTCTTCGGAAGAAGGCACGATAGACACCTCCCACGCAAGGTCATAGGATTGTAGGACTAGAAGAAATGGTGCATGAGTTGGTTCCAAAGAAGTAAACATCCAGAATCATCAACCAACACAAAGAGCTTTGTCTCCAGATTTTTTATTGAATGCACAAAGCCCATTTGTGAATTTGTATTGCACCGCTAAAGTAGAGATTATTCCCTGGGTTCAGGAAAGAGGTGGGGAGTCTTGGGAAATCGGATACATTCGACAATCGCACCGGCCGTGAGGTTCATTGGATCGTGTGGACGACAGTACTTGTTTACGTAGGATTCTACGTTCAATTTGGGCGCACGCTAAAAAAGAGAAGTCCAAAAGGGGACTTCGGCGAAGTCTTGTCAATCTAGTCCTGCTGTACTAGAGGGTCGTGACTGCACAACATTTAGAACATCAATTTAAGTTTACAACTTAGTATACACGGGCGGACATCAGAAGGGCATTCTCTTCGAGAAATGATGTGTGAACCGATAGAGGCCATTACCGAATCAGGTGGAAAAGAGCAGTCTGCTTTTAGTCATTTAAAACCAACATCACAAAGCAGTCCAGGGTGCGCTCGTGCGGGCATTTGGCGAACCCAAAGTTTGGACGAAGGCAAGCAGAGCGGAAGTAACTCAGATGAGGACGAGGGAAACGTGCACGATGAGGATACAAGTGGTTGTGTGACCGCATTGCACCAATCCTTTGATGCGGCTTTGCTCGAAAACTGTCGCAACGAAAACAGCAACAGTAGTAGCGAAAAGCCAGGAGAATACTCGTCGTGGGACGAATACGATAGCAACGTTGTGCATGAGTCGACCTTGGGAGCAGAGCTTTCTGGAAAGAAACACCTCCGACAGCAAGCCATAGCCGAACCAGCAGAAATGGTACAACCTGGAACAGTTCGGAAGCTCCCGAGACGCTCTAGCACCACCAAAACACCAACGCAAAAGCAGAGCATTTTTCCTTTATCGTCCACTGCAAAAAGGTCTGGGCAGTGTTCCACTCCGGGATCGACAAGTAATCGTCGACAGCAGTATCGTGTTCCTCTAGCAAGAAAGTCAGCACCGTCTAACCAACGGCCACGATCATCGCAACAATTTAATGCTACCCTCACGCCGACTCGTCCTAGGTCAGGTTTACCACCCAACACTGCTTTAAAGGCATCAACTAGAACACAAGTAACATTGGAAACAACTGCAACTGAGACGGACAGCCATGATACGAACTCGCCAGCAACGACGCCTTTTCGATTCACCTCGTTTCCAGCATCTCTACCACGAGTGAACAACCCACGCACTGGGAGTCCTTTTGACGGAAGGCGACCACCCGATTCTGTTCGAAAACGCATGGTGTTCGCTGACGTCGATTCACAAGTTGCAAGAGGGGAAGAAACACTCGGTGAAGCCAGTGAGGACACCTCAATGGCTGGAACTAGACGTGCAGCATCAAACCAACCACTTCATCTTCTCCAATCTAGCAGTCGAGACGACGAGTGCACGCAAAACACAAGTATAAGTAGTATGTCCCAAGATGGTCATCAACAACATATGCCATCTGTATCTGGTGCTCCTTCCGTACCTCCTACTGTGCTAGAATGGACTGATCCAGTTGACGTCGACGTTGACGTTTCCTTCAACAACAATGACAAAAATGATACAATTACCACCGAGCACGAAGATGAACAAGAAGGTCGCCGATTAGATCCGGTCCATACAAAGCTATTCACGGAAGAAGATGATATGTATGATTACAGTGATGATAACTCCACAAATGGTTCATCGCCCCTTGGAATGGGAAGAACAAGGCTGAATTTCAACTTAGTCCTCAGTCCAAACCGTAAAGTAGATGGCGAGGAAGATAAGAATAGCGATGATGATCAGGTGTGTCAAAATCATCCAGCAACTTTAGAAAAACAAAGTGCTTCATCATCCAAAAAACTGCGTCCCCGAAAAAATAGTTTTCCTCATTCAGATGTGACTCCGCTGAGAAGTTGTCCGGACGCTACACCTATGGGTAATATGTCGGGGGGATCTGACGAAATCGCTACAGCATCAACAACTGCTTTCACTCCGTCGCGGTCAGGCTTGGCTAATGGAACTATGATTTCAAGACTTGATACAAGTGAAGGAGAGCGTACACCTGACGAAGTTCAGATTCATTTTCATGTCGATGCCGCGCAGTGTTCACCTATTCTTGGTATTCCGGAAGAGGATGAAGGTGGAAACAGTCATGTGTTACAACCAAGAAGGAGCATGGACATGGGTAGCAAAGACGAGAAAATGTCAATGCCACCACCACATCTACCCGTCCATCATGCAGAGAGCGACAAGTCAGTTTCTCACGAATCTGGAGCATCTGGTTCCACAAGCAGTAGTAAACTCAGGAAACTGCGACCCATGCCCGACGTCTCAGCCTTTGAAATTGGAACTCGAAGTGTGACATCTTCTAAACAGGACAAATCTTCCGACGAAAGCAGTTCGGGCATGGATAGTCGCGCTCCACCATCGCCAAAGCTGTTATGTCCTCCGACCCCTGTTCGTACGCCAGCGTGGGCGCACAATGATAGTGGGACTACACCACACTTTGCCAGAGCGAATTCTCTCATTGTAACAAAAGTTCTTGCAACTTGTCCTCCGCAAGTTTTGGATGGGCACTCATCACTAGAGAGTTCGCTCTTTGAGGAGGAAAACAGTAGTATTTCTGCAACACTTGACTATCGCCGTGCTTCTTTGTCATTTGGTACCGTGGATGAAGAAATGGAAGATTCAAGTTCGGGTCAAGAAAAATCAAGGTCCGCAGAAGTGGCGAATCCGGTTTCTGGCACGGAGAAGAACGCAACAACATGTGTAGATCCTAGTAGAGGGCTTCCCTTAGCTACATTGTCGACAGGACCCCCAACACAGTCAATTACTGTTGAATCCTCTTTTGAACAGCCTAAATTGAAACGGAATAGACTCTCTTCGGGATCTTCAGGACATCGAGAAGCCGTATCCGTGATATCTTTTTCATCTGACTTTGAAAACTTGGGCCTTCTTGGTAGAGGAGCATTTGCTGATGTTTACAAAGCAAGGTCAAAGCTGGATAATCAAATGTACGCCATTAAGAGGAATCGAATTCGTTTCCGAGGAAAACGTGATAGAGACATGGCCCTGGCTGAAGTACGTACAATGCAAAAACTGCAGAGCGTCTGTGCATCCGAGACAGGATCGGGTTCCATGGTTGGAAGTCGAAGCAATGAGAAATCCAAAAACAGCTACAGCTTGTATCTCCTTTTTTTCTTCCGAGCTTGGCAGGAAGAAGGGTACTTTCACTCTCAAACTGAATTGTGCTGCCGAGACACTTGTCGTGAAATGATGGAATCGTTACGTTCTCAATGGCCAGTCGCAAAGAGGAGGTATCCAAGTCTTTCCCGTAACTTACCATTGGTTACTGGTATTTTGCAGAACTCTCATAATGACGATGATCATGTTGGTAGACTCGTCCCCGAAATGACTGTATGGAAAATTTGTCATGATGTGGCAGCCGGATTATCTCACATTCACTCCCACAATTTGGTTCATCACGACATCAAGCCCTCTAATATATTTTTTGTGCCGCATTCTCGGTTGGGAGCCATGTGTAAAATAGGTGATTTTGGCATGGCCGGAGACGTCGGTACAATGGAAGATGGTCAAGAGGGTGACACAATCTACATGCCTCCTGAGCTCCTTGCATCAGGCAGAAGGCATCCAAGCGCAGACCTTTTTAGTCTTGGGTTGACCTTGTACGAACTTTCGTCAAGTTCATGTGTCGATCTACCTTCGGAGGGCACAAAGTGGCACGAGTTGAGGAGTGGGCAACATATTCCCGAATTGCCTCCGTGTCGTAGTTCGGAACTTGGCCAACTCATTCAGAAAATGATAAGTCCTGATTTGAGCAAACGTCCCATGGCGGACAAGATTTTGGATGAAGTACCGGCTGTGAAGGAAGCTGGCACAAAAATTGACGAATTCTTGCGAGACTACATTAATGATATCGAAGAATTCGATCGTGACCAAGATCGCCGGGGAAGTGGTGTTGGCATTACGCCGAGAAATCCAAACCGCAATAATGAAACGGACAGGTCTTCAAATGTCCGGACTCCGACACCGGATACTGGTCAGCTTCTTTTTACGCCCGAACCCAAATAAGAAATAATGCTAAAGTACCGTATACCAATCATAATTGCTAATAGAGTTTATTTGTCATAGTAAAGTAACTGTTATGCAGAGGTACTAATACGACTGTAGTAAAATTTCTGATGTGCTCGATGACTGCAAGGATAGATAACGCTCTATTCACACAAACATTAAACCGAATTCCTTATAATTAGTACCAAAGATTTCTTGCTAATTTAGGATCTTTCGGGATATGCTGTCCAAGGGCGCATATCATATGCTACTTCCCAAGATAAGGGCACCTTTTCTGGCTCCGTTTCACTATCCTTTGCCGCAGGCGCTAGCCATTTATGCACGAATTTAATTGCCTTTTCAAGGCGTTCTTTGTTTTCTTCAGGACAGTTCGAAAAGTCATCTTGGTAGTTCAGCTTGTTGAAGTCAACCGCACATCCTGGCATCCAACCAAAACCTGGCATCAATTTGGCAATATTCTCTTCCTTTGTTTTGTTGGCATCCCAATTTTTCAGATTGTTTACCATAGGGTTGTATCTTTCTTTTGCGAAGTCAAGCAAGCCCCATCCATGGATAAGATTGTAGATCCAAACAATGCCGGTCAAATGTGTCTGGTAGTTGGACTCATATGCGTTTGGAACACCTTTATGCCAACTTTCCACCCATTCCTTACCTACTGCCTCTTCCATGGCTTGAGCTAGACGATGTCCTACTCTTTGGCGCTTCTCAGTAACATCCTGATCACCTAGCATGAAAGACGCAAGCACGGGCTGATCCAAATCACTAGGACGTGCTGCACCGACTACGGTGGTATGGCAGGGTGCATTTTCTGCATCATGAATGTGGTGCTGCCAGATCCAAATGGCACCATAAGCCATGGGTTCCATATCTGGAAGAGTAATATCCCTCAGTTTATTGGACGGCGCATACAAACGTCCGCCCTTGTCAAAAGCAGAAATGATAAATACACCCATATCTTTTTGTTTTGCGAGCCTAACATTGGACAGATTTCCTGCAAACTCAAGGTCACCACTAGCCGTGTAGGATCCACAAAAATGATAATGCAGGTTGACATAATCGAACTCGTCTGTTTCGATGGCGCGTTGGATCATGTCAGCAGGTCCATGTGTTGAAAAGCCAATATGGCGTAATTTGCCTTCATCTCTTAATTCATGCAATGCAGTAATCAGGTTACCTTGGTCACCGTTGTTGAAGAGTTTGTTGTAGTCGAGTTCAGTGTTGAGGCCATGGACACTGAACAGATCTATGTACTCCAGTTGTAGAAGCTCAATGTTGCTAAGGACTTGCTTCTTGTAATCTTCTGGTGTCATGCTTGCGGAGACTCCACCTTTGGTCTGGATGATTAGGTCCTCTCTTTTTATTTCACCCGAATCAAAAATCTTGCGGAGGGCAAAACCAATTTGTAATTGGGAAGATCCATAACCCTGTGCTGTTTCAATATGATTTACTCCACAGTGATAAGCGTACTTAATAATTTCAACCAGATTATCCTGACACTCATCCTCAACCTTAGACATATCTAAGACTTGATCCTCGGGTTTACAATGGTTCCAAGACTGTTGGAAACGCATACAGCCAAGTGTAAGAACAGGCATCTGTAGCTCAGTTTTTCCGAATCTGACTTTCGGCACTTTACGAGTCTCCTCGCCAGAGAGTACTGCAGCTAGATCCGAGCACTCATCTGAAAGAAGTCGGAGGGAAGAATCAACTTTGGACTTGGAATAGGGAGCCACGTCATTAGATTTCGACTCGTCTCCTGTGGCACCTGCTAGTAGAGTAGTGAGAGACGAGGATGAGCGACGGGCATGCCTCATGGTAGAAGAAACGCATCTACCGATTTTGACAAGTCTATCCTGACTCGATCTCTGGTCTGAGTGTCCATCAAGAACTTCGATAAGCTTCGGGCACATTTTCGTCAAGAAAATGCGGGCAATCGCAACCATTGCTTCAGTGTCATGGAGGGCGTTAGGGTCATCATTGGTGATATCTCCGTTGTGCGAAGTAGCTTCAATGGCAGCATCATGAAAAGCTGATTCAGACAATATTAGTGACTTTTGCCTATTCATTGTTTAAAGGATAGTATTCTTTCACAAGGAGAAAATAGTAAGGACAGTATTTGAAGTGTTGTCAGGAAGGAGGCTCTCTTCTAGGTCCTAAAGAGAAGATGAATGAGGGAGACGATTTCCACGAAAAGGATGTAGGACTACCTTTTTTCTATTCGAAGAAAACCTGAGAAAACGCCGAGTTCGACAACGTAACAGGTAGGTCCAAGGAGCCTACCGGTTCCTGTACGTACGAGTACTTTTAGGGTCGT
>WKLE02000525.1:16517-42692 GCA_014885115.2 Asterionellopsis glacialis
CTATTGAAGCAACGCATCGGGACTCTACTCACTCCGCATGCAAATTCTCTCAGCTTGCATGTTGAAGGATTAGTTCTGAATGACAACCGACTGGCAAGATCCTACATCGTTGTCTCTCTGCAATATTATCGAAATTTGTCGTCATCGAGCTGTGTTCTTCAGAGCAAAAAGGCAGAATACAAATTGAACAGGGGTCAATTAATATATGGCTTGGATAATACATTTTCCACTGAGACCTGTGAGAATCAAAAACAGCAACAACAAAAATGTCAAGTAATCAGCCTCCAAGTAGTGATGGAGGAGGAGGACCACCCAAGCCTGGTGCAGGTCGTGGTGCCGGTGGGGTCGGTAAGTCTTTAGCATTAATGCAACAACGACTTCAAGCTGAACGGAATTCTGCCTCTCTTGCTCAGCAACAACCGCAGCAGCAGCAACAACAGCAACAGCAACCATCAACTGGAACACCAGCTCCTGCGCCTGCTGGAGGACAGGCTCCAAACCAACCACCATCTTCTTCGGATGGTGGTGCACCTGCGGCTGCTGCTCCTCCTCGACGACCAGGGAAATCTGCAGCACAGTTGATGCAAGCAGCACAAGCTAGACAACACGCTACAGGAACTGGAACACCGCAAGCATCGCCTCCTCAGGGACCAGTTCAATCTGGAGGGAGTGTTGGTAGCGCCGGACGTCCGAAAGGTAAAGATTTTGCAGCGATGGCTATGAATGCTCAAGCTACGAAATCGAAACCTACAACAACGCCAGCACCTGCACCTGTACAGGTACCTGGGAGTGTCGCACAGCCAGCTCCAATTGCACCACCACCACCAGGAGCAGCACCACCGCCTGCAACAACAACGCCACTACCAGGAGCAGGTCCTCCCACTGCTCCTCCCGGTGGTAGTGGTGGTGGTAGACCCAAAGGCAAAGATTTTGCGGCAATGGCGAATCGTATGGGCGGTTCCAGTACTTCTGTTAGTAGTGGTGGTGGTGGTGGTGGTGTAGGAGCAACAAGTCAAGCATCTCCAGCTAGTGCACATGCCATGTCTCGAGCAGCTCAAATGCAACAAGCAGCACGAAAAGCCGCTGGACTTCCACCGTTGGCTATGCCTACTCAAACAACTGTAACTACAACACCACCTCCCATTTCAGTTACCAAACAACATGCTAGTATGCCACCCCGATCGACAGTACAACAGTCATCTCCATCATTACCACCACAACCGCAAAGTTTGGGGTCTCCATCTCAACAACCGCAACAGTTGCAACAACCATCGCAACAGCTACAAACATCACAGCAGCAACAACAACAATATCAACAACAGCAACAAATACAACAGCAGCAGCAACAACAACAACAGCATCAACAAGTACCACATCCGGGTATTACTAGTAGTGGCCCTTCATCCGCAATTCCACCTGCAGCTGCTGCTATAGCAGCTAAAGCACGTGAACAACATTTAGCCAAAATAAAGGGTCAACAACAGCAGACAAAGGGCATTGGTGGTACTAGCGGTATGCCATCTTCGTCATCCTCGCTTCAACGCCAGTCATCATCTTCTGGAGGAGCTGCAATGCGTCGTTCCTCCGCAAAGCCTGTCGTATCATCTAAACCTACACCGGTACCCAAAGCAGAAGAAGGTCGTTTATCAACATCAGATGTTACGACTGGAGGTGCTGCGACAAGCGGTACTAGCAAATCAGCATCGGCTGCTGCTGCCGGATCAGCACCACATGCATCACCTCTTATTGGTCAACGGATAAAGGATCTAGTAGCATCTATTAATCCATCCTACATGTTGGATGCGGATGCAGAAGAACAGGTTTTGTTATTGGCGGACGATTTCTTGGATAAGGTTTTGAAACAAAGTATTCGTTTGTCCAAACATCGGGGATCGAAAACACTTGACGTTCAAGATATACAATTGATCCTGGCCAAGCATTGGGGGATTGTAGTACCCGGATTAGGTGCACCAAATCTGAAACCATCCAAGCCAGGTGCCAAAGTTGTCGCAGGAGGAGGAGCAGGAGGAAGTGGAAGTGTAGCAGGATTAGGATCTAATAAACGAAAGAATTCTGATCAGGGAGGGGGCAATCGTGCGAAAAAGACAAATACAGGAAGTAGTAGCGGTGGTGGTGGAATTTCCGGTGGAGTTTCGTCTTCCTCTCCCAAGGCTACTCCTGCATTAGGGTCGTCTTGAGGTTAGCACTTGTTAGAACAAGAATAATAAAAGTGCTGCTTGCAACAATAGTTTATTTGTCTATCGACCAATGGTCATTATAATGTCTATACAGTTTAACACGTTAGAAGTAATTTAGACTGAACGTTAACCCTTACACAAAGATTCTATCAGGGATTTTACAATAATGAAACAAACCATATGCAGATAAAAAGTGACTAGTTTATGCAGTACAATTTTAAACTAGCATAATATGAATTGAAGGGAGAATGATGATAAAACATTTGTTCTGTGAGGTGTGATCCCATTATCAACAACCTCGAGAGGATCCCGTTTTGACATTGATCGCAAAGACATAGATTTCAAGTTGTTAAAAAGAAGCCCCAACAAAAAGACAACAACGTAACAGTATGATATATTTTGCAGTGCCTTTAGAACTTTCCGCCCTTCTTTCCCTTGGTTGACTTGTTGATAAGTGACTTGTGGATGTGTGGGATAACACCACCACCAGCGATTGTAGCTTTAATAAGAGCATCCAATTCTTCGTCACCACGAATAGCCAGCTGTAAATGCCTTGGTGTAATACGCTTCACCTTGAGATCCTTACAGGCATTGCCTGCGAGTTCCAGAACCTCAGCTGTTAAATATTCAAGAATGGCAGAAGTGTACACAGCTGCTGTTGCTCCCACACGTTGACTATGTTGAACAGATCCCTTGAGGAAACGATGAACACGACCTACAGGGAACTGTAGACCAGCCTTGGAGGAACGTGATTGAGGTGCTTTCTTTGTGGTCGGGGCTTTGCCGCCCTTTCCTCCTTTGCCTCCCTTGCCGCCTTTGCCTGACTGCACGAAGCAAAAAGCGAGAAAAACAAAACAAAATGGCACGTCAGAATTATCATCTACTAGCATGTGCTCGTCTCTTACGACGTTCGTGGATCCATGTCATGTCATATTATCATGACCGCATTGAGAAAGAGACAAAAGCAATTTCCTACAAGTTTCAAAAGTCCCCGCGCCAAGTTTTACTCTGTGCCAAAGTAAGCTAAAAAAATAAACAGTTGGCAATCTTTGGCTGGTACACGTATAAAACGACATGATTCTGAATTTCGACGAGTCCAAGGCGCCACGGATATAATACATAGCCGTGTTGCGTGCGTGTTGTTGACCATGATAATGAAATTAGTGACAAAATCGGTAAAGGAATCAAAGAGCTTCGTCATTGCGACGGGCCGCCGACATCATGCGGGCTCACCATGGTTTCGAGTTTGTTTCAATGAAAAAAGAAAAAGATAATTAGGACTATTTTTTTATCGCAGACAGAGCCGGCACTCGTGTTTGCACAGGTACTGTGGTATACAAATTCAGCCATGACAGGCACTGTACGCTGAAACTGGTACAAATGATTTGCGCGGTTTTTTGGAGCTCGTGTGAGATTTTCAAACAGGAATAGTTTCTGGTACAAGTTCTACGTACCAGGTACTATATCAAAACTGTGTAGAAACCAACGGCCGCGCCCATTTTTCGAAAGTAGTCTTTTTTTCAATTTTTGATAGACTGTTTTGTTTGTCTGTTTCTTTGGGTGTGATTTTCGACTTGACGGGTATATAGACAGACCGTCGTTTAAATTCTGTCTGTGCAACATTTAATGTCTTGTCATCTGTCCCAAAAAGAAATGAATGGTTCTTGGAAACGGAAGTTCCGGAGATTCTTCGCCTTCTTTGTTTTCAGTGGCTGGAAGAATCTTCACAAGTGGAAGTAAATTGTGCGGTAGGACCCTACCTGGTGCAGGTGCAGGTATTAAAACACCTGCCTGGTTAAAAAGGAGCTTGTTCAAGGTACAGGTGGTACCCAGGTACTTCTTATGACCTATTTTTCAACGTACCTGGTACATGCTACATCATGTCATACCCGGTACATAAATATAGATAGTCCTGCTTCTTGAAGTTCGCAAGCCGAAGCATGCCTATCCCATCCAGGTATAAATTCTACATAGAAGCGTATCCGATAGTACACTCGAGTAAGTATCTCTGCGATAGGAGTTCCTACTGCAAATGCATTCAACAGAGAACAGATGGAGTTCACACCAAAGACATATCCAAAAAGATATCTACGCAGCTTTCAGTAGTATCCAAACGTTTGGATCTCAACGAATCAAAATCCAAAAAGTGATGCATGATGGTACGGTTTTCGCCAATCAATCTTTACTTTTGCGTCTTTCGCCTTTCCATGCTAGAGTACCACAATCTTCAGTGCATGAAAAGAACAGTCAACGAACCAGTGTTCTCTCTTTTCCATCTCTGAAATCTCCGCGTCGTCTTGATAGACTGTCATCTCATTTCTTCAACAAACTGAACACTTCCACTCATCTGCCTGTAATTGATCATGGCAGACTCAACTTCTAGTTACCAGAAGAATGGGGTAATTCAACCCCTTGATTCCGCCGCGAGTGACATTGGTAAGATTTTTATGGATCTGAAATTGGATCTTTGCAATGATGCAATTGCATCCTCTTTGGCGATTACGTGTTAAACGCCACATGGCATTTCATGATGTCTTACCTGTAGCTCACACTTCTTCTGCATACTTCTTCGACTATTCTTAAACACATACACAACAGACTCCATGAACGGAAAGAGCAGTTCTTCATCACTCATGAAAATCGTTCTTGGTGTTCTTGCCGTCGCTGTTGTAGGCTTTGGCTATGTCGCATTATCCCCCTCTGAGATGGAGTCAACGGAGTCTATTTCCAAGGCTGCTGAGATCCCTACTACTCCTACTGGCGAACTTCGTCTCTTCGATGAGATTGGTACGTTTTTCATTTGTTGTATACAGTATTTTTGTAGGTCCACTGTTAAGATTCGCTCTTTAGGGATCTTTGTTTTTCTTTTTCGGCATGCAGGGATCAACAAGAACTATATGTATCTTTCTTTTCAATGTCATTTGTCATCAATGACACTAATGATTTTTAATGCATTGCTTTTTTGAAAAATAATTTTTCACTACAGGCCGTTTTGTCATGGAAGATTTTGATTCCAAGCCTACCTTTTCTGGTTTCCTTCCAGGTGTTGCTGGATACTACGGAAAACCCGTTTGGTCCTTCTATGTCAACCGTGGACAGGGTATTTCTTCTTTCGGTACACAATCCAAGGAATACCCTATTTTGGAATTCAATGCTGCCAACAAGGCTTACCAAGTTACACCCTTTGTTGGCTTCCGTACCTTTATTCAGGGTACTCGTGGTTTGAAGACTTTCGACATTGAACCCTTCTCCAGTAGGTCAACCCGCAACTTGGGAAACACCGAGTACAACAAGGACAAGCCTAAGCGCATCATGTATGTCGGAACAAACGAAATGGAAGTCAAAGAGATTGATGCAATCCATGGAATTACAACCTCTGCTAAATACATTGTTCTCCCCGAAGAAAATTTTGCCACCATGGTTCGTTACACCAATATTACCAATACCGGTAGTTCGGAATTGACTATTTCTGCTTTAGACGGATTGGCCAAGATTGAACCCTCTGGTGGAACCTTGGACGGAGCCTTCAAGAATATGGGACGTACTATTGAAGGATGGATGGGCGTCGAACATGCTGATGATGGTCTTACTAAACCCTTCTTCAAAATGTCTACTGAACCCGGTGACAGTGCTTCAGTTAAGATTGAAGAGGCTGGACATTACTGTCTTTCGTATATTGTTGAAGATGGAACTGCCACGACTCCCGTGCCCATTGTCTACGATGCAGACAAGGTCTTTGGACAAAACACAGCTCTTGAAATTCCTTTTGGTCTCCAAAAGTCTAGCGTCCGCGAAATTTTGGAAGGCGACCAATACGGTGATGCCAAGACTTCCTCATCCTTCTCTGCCCTTGACGGCATTACTCTTGCTGCAGGTGAATCGATTGAGATCGCTGCCTTCTACGGTAAGGCCGAACACATCGACGACGTTCATGACATTGTTGAGGTGATTACTAAGCCCAACTTTGTCGCAGAAAAGTTTGAACGTGCTCGTGAACTTGTGACTGGTCTTACAGCTGGTGTCGAAACCAACACTGCCAACCATTTGTTCAATGGTGCCGTCAAGCAAATGTTCTTGGATAACAGTCTTCGTGGAGGCATGCCCACCGTACTCGGTAATGGTGATAAAGAAGGTGCTATTTACGATGAAGACCCAAAAATTAAGATTTTCCACACTTTCTCTCGTATCCATGGTGACTTGGAGCGTGATTACAACGCCTTCCAAATTGCTCCCACATTCTTCTCTCAGGTAAGATTGATTGCATCCTAATACCTATCTGTTCTGTCAGTGTTTGTTTGTTGATTTTGAAATTAACCTACTTTCGATTTTCCATCATCTGTGCAGGGCCCTGGTAACTACCGTGATGTCGCCCAGAATCGTCGTGATGATGTTACTTTCTTGCCACAGGTTGGGTCCTTCAACATCCAAATGTTTTTAGGTTTCATTCAAGCTGATGGTTATGAACCTCTCACAGTGGAAGCAGTCGCCTACATGTACACTGATGCGGATGTTGCCAAGAAAGTCGCCAAAGCAGTAACTGCTGACGCAAACAGTGAACAGCAATTGACAAACGTCCTTTTGGGAGGTGCATTCCGCCCTGGTCAAATGTTCAATCTTGTGGATATGCTCGGTATCAAAATTGCTGTGTCTAACGAGGAATTCACCAACCTTGTCGTCGGAAATGCCGAAGATAGAGCCATGGCAGTTTTCGGTCAAGGTTACTGGTCTGATCACTGGGACTACTACCTAGATCTCATTGAATCGTTCACTTCAATTTTCCCCGATCAAGAAGAAGCCCTCATGTACGACCAGTCCCTTCGTTACTTCTTCTCCACCGCCACTATCAAGCCCAGGGAAGCTAAGTACGTCCTTACTTACACTTTTGATGGATCATCAAAGCATGTACTCCAGCTTGATTCTACTTACTGGGATGACGAAAAGAAAAAGCAGCAAGATGAATTTCTTGACCCCAAGACTGGTTTGACATCGATCGACGCTAATTGGCAGCGAACAAAAGAAGGAGTCGCTTTCAAGAGTTCCCCTATTGCAAAGTTGTTCCTTCTAGGTTCTCTTAAATTTGCTATGCGTGACGCCTACGGAATGGGTATTGAATACGAAGGTGGAAGACCTGGATGGAACGACGCCATGAACGGTTTGCCTGGAATGGTTGGTAGTGGTATGCCTGAAACATATGAAATGTACCTCCTTCTCAAGTACGTTAAGGATGTTGTTGACAAGTTTGAGCGTCCGATTGTCATCCCTGCTGAGCTTGGTAAGATGATCACGACTGTAGAAGAAGCTCTTGATGAGCTTGACGCAAGTGGCTATGTAGATGCCGAAGAACTTTCGAGGGATGTGCCTGAGGAGCTCTTCACCTATTGGGACAAGGTCGCCACTGCTCGCGAGAGTTATAGAGCGGAGACACAATTTTACTTCTCAGGGGATACCACTGAAATCTCTGCCGAAAAAATGTCTAGCATGCTTGCTCGTTGGCTCGATGAGACTGAATTGGGAATGAAGCGTGCCATCATGATCGGAAGCATCGGAAAAGATGACGATGGAATGTCAGGAATCCCTCCTTCATACTTTTCATTCGATATCACCGCTTGGGAAGTCAATGGAGGCACAAACGCTGAAGGCCTTCCTTTTGTTGACGCTCTTTCCATGCGTGTTGGAAGCTTCCCGTTATTCCTTGAGGGACCTACTCGCTACATGAAGACTGTTCAAGACGACCATGGTTTGATGAAGGACATGTACGAAAAGGTTCTCGATTCTGGTCTTCGCGATGAAGAACTTAAAATGTACTTTTTATCTGCCAACCTTGAGGGACAAAGTTATGATATGGGAAGAATGATGGCCTTTTCCCCTGGATGGCTTGAGAACCAGTCCATTTGGACCCACATGTCCTACAAGTACTACTTGCAGCTTATCCGTGGAAAGCTTTACGACCAATTTTTCTTCGAAATGAGAGGCACCAACGGAAAGGATGGTGGAATTTTGCCTTTCATGGATCCCGTCAGGTATGGCCGTTCTCTCATGGAATGTTCTTCCTTCATGGCTTCGTCTGCCTTCCCTGATCCAAAAGAACATGGACGTGGCTTTTTGGCACGTCTCAGTGGTTCCACTGCTGAGTTCATGAGTATGTGGAAATTGATGTTCTTGGGACCTAATTTGTTTTTCCTCAATGATGATAAGGAGCTCGAGATGCAGCTTGTGCCAGCACTTCCATCGTGGTTGTTTATCGATGAGGCAGGTGAAGAAACCCAATACGATGATGATGGTATTGTCATTGTCTCCTTCAAGCTCTTTGGTACAATTGATGTCACTTACCATAACTCTAAGGGGGGCAACCTTTATGGCGTGAACCCTGATGGTTACTTGGTTACAATGAAGGACGGATCCACTGTTCATGTTAAAGGCCCCACCATCCCAACAAAGACCGCCAAGATTATCAGAAGAAACGTGGAAGTTGATTCTATTGATGCTTTTTTCTAAGCATTTGATGTTCGTTAAAGAGTTTAAATAATTAGTCTAAAAATCGAGTTTTTTGTTTTATGTATTGGTGTTTGAGTCGTTCGTCTCTCCAACTTTCTAGTCAGTTGATTTTAAGATGTGCTAGGTAAACTTATCTGTTATTCCGGGGTAAATAGAGAGGGGGTCTGCGAAAGTATTCTGTAATGCATTCCATATCTTGTTTCAATAAAATATTTTGAAGACATCAATCATGTGAGGCAGAAAAGAAATCTGACCAGACTTGCAGCGATATGGAAAGTACGGTGGAAAAAATATGTTGGGTTTTAAAAATTATGGTTAAACCATCACAAAATGATCGTCTAGATTTTAATGGTCTACCATCACTTCGTCACCATCTACTTGGCAACCATTTTCTTTCAGTTTAATGTTGACTTCTTCAATCTGTCCCAAGATTCCTTCCAGTTCCTCTTGATCACAAGCACCTTCAGCTACTTCTTGCTCGATACTGTCCTTCACCTTGAGAAGCATTTCCATTGCTCGTTCCCAATATTGGCCAGCTGCCTCTATATTTGGAGTATCTAATGACATAAATGCGCACCCTAAAAGATACCACGTCTCTATCACCTCGTCGTTTTCCGCCATCAAGCTGCCTAGGACTTGAATTGAAGCAAGAGCGCATCGTTTACGCTTTTCCATCGAGCTGCCATCTTCTTGTGAAGCTTTCAATGCAGCCCCACACTCCAGCAGTATTTTTGAACTTTGACAACGAAACTCGAAGCCGGGAAGATTATTGGCGGCTTCGACTTCCACCAGTTCGACAGCTTGGTCGTTATTACTTTCCTTTTCCACTTCACCGAGCCCAACAAGAGCAGCAAGTGCCTCGCAACCTACTTTCATTTTATCATAAACAGCTAAAATATGATCCACTGCTTCTAAACCACGATTTTGTGACAAGCGTAAACTAGCCAAAGCTTGGAGAGCGTCCACAAGTGGCTGACCGTCAGTTGGATCTGAGATTTTCAAAGCGGATTGAATATATGATTCGCATTCCATTTCTGCATTTTCTTCAAAGCACAAATCAGTCATGTACAGTTCTGCAAGATTACAAAATGCTCCACAAAGTTGTTTTCTGGTATCATGAAGAGCAACTTCATTATTGTTTGCGTTGTCACCATCCATATCGGTATCTCCCTGTGTTGAGGCAACTTTTTCACGGAGAGAGATACAAGCTTCCAACTCCTGTGTACCATTCTTGTAGGCAGTGAGAGCTTCTTGCTCCGAGCTTAGTTGACCCAGATATAAATGTAAACTTGCTCGTGTCTCATGGAGTTGAATCTCGTCGCCACGCCATGTTGTGGAACTTAGACAAGATATGGCGTTCAAAAAACAGTCTCTTGCACCATCCTGATCTCCCATTGAAACTTTGGCTTCCCCAACCTTTGCTAAAACATTCGAAAGCTTGACAATATCATCCTGCTGCGAATCTTTTCCTTCTAAATTTAAGTTCAATTTACCCTGAAGCATTGATGCGGCAACCTGATAAAGTTTCAATGCTGTGGGTATATCCAAGGTTTCCATGGCAGCATCTGCCGCCTTTATGTTTTCATCGACACTGCCTTCATTGAAGGGCTTACACTTTCGTACTTTCTTTTTTTTGTTTTGATTTTTCGGATTTTTGCTTTTCTTCGCCATGGTAATATTTTATGTAATTGCAAATACAGGTCTTTAATTGTTGACTTTGAATTAGAGTAGTTGTGTGTTGTTGGCTTCTCCCGTAGAACATTCAAGAAGTGTCGAATGTGTCCACGTTTTCTTTCCTCTGTCTTGTCTTCGGGGAACAAGAAATGTCGAAAAAGCAAGAGCAGAAAAAATATTTTTTTCGTGGTCGTTGGCCTCGAAATCACAAACGACCGCATGCAAGACGGTACCAATAACCCGAAAGACAGTGGGCGATAATTAACCCGATCTCGAATATATTATGATAGTGTACAGGGCCAATAAGAAGTTCAAGGTGAACCAACAAACGACTCTCTCTTGTTTTGGTTTTCGTTGCTGTACAGTATGGTGGGTCGGGGGTCGACAATGTCGATTGAGTGATCACTGTCCTTTGAAACCAAGAGCCGTCCTCTGCTACTGTGCTCATCTGGGCATGAAACCTGGCTTTCTAAATTTGTATTTACAGTCTACTCTGTTGTTTTGAGGATGAGAACGCTGAACGAAAATATGCATGAGTTGGAGGCGTTCAAAAAGTGGGTGTGGTCTTTAACAAGTGATGAGTTGCTACGTGCCATGGAGTTCCAGTTCATTCCTGATGAACTTGCAGGGAACAACAGCCATGAGTATGACTTGCTTCAACAGATGGTCAAACTACAACCGCCGCCACCCACTCCTATTCATCCTAGGGCTGTTTCATTTAGACCTGCAACTAAATTAGGTGTGACAGATGGAAGAGATGAATCGGAACGCACCAAACACGATCGTCTGCATAGACCACGCTTATTTCAGTTCATTGAGCGCGAACCAATAGGGATTAATTCTCTTGATCAACAAAGTCTTAGGTCAGGAAATGGGCATCGACGGCGGCAGCGGCCCAATCCACCACCAGCCAAACGTTTTGATGTATTCGCAAAAAAATTTATTACACCTTGGGGAGAAGTTCTTAGTGTCGGCTGTACAAAAGAGCAGCTAGAGGCAGATGAAGCCATCTTGTTGGGAACTAGCATTAAGTACGGGAGTGCAACCGATTCGAAACAAGGCTTTTTTTGTCGGTTTCCAATTTCGAGTGCTACTATTTCTGTCGATGGTTCGTCAAACAAATTACTAAGGATGCTGCAGGTTGCTTCCAGGGGCAAGTTTATAAGTGTCCCGTTTCCGTCCCAAAACGATGTTGGAACTAAGTCTCGGACTTCACCGAATAGTACTCCATTCTCCTTTTGTGCACCATGGCTAGATCCCACTGCCCAATGGTTCTCTCTTCCATTGTACCTTGCAAGTAGATACGAGGTTTCTCTGTGGGGTGCTTTTCGCAAAGATCAGAAATATAAGGCACCGCTGAATTCTCTAGAAGATGCTATGCTTAAGCTGTCAAGAGAACGATTGATTGCTCTGGCTACCAGGGCATGGAGTCAGGTGCTTATCAGTGATGTACTGCCGGCAGATGCGACACTAACTCACTTTCGAGATACCACTCTCTCACACCTTTTGACCTACCGCTGCGAAATACAAGCTCACAAACAATCCGCAAAAGATTTTCTGCAATCGATTACGGCTACTGCCTTAGTTGATGTTGGGTCGCCAAAAGATACAATTCGTTTATTGTTACAGAAGCGGGTACAAGAATGTCTTGCTCATGAAGTTCAAAAGGATCTATTCGATGTTTTCAGCTCAGAAACTGGAAATGGAAAAACCGTAGAGAATCCAAGCAAAAGAAAAAGATCTAAGAAAAAAAGGCGTAAAAAACGTAAACAGCTTCTTCCTGTTTTACCGGAAGAAAGCAATGTCGCTGAGGACGCTGACCTGAAATCTTCTGGTGTAGAGAGCGATGGTGACGTATCCAAAATGATTGGGAACATCAATATCGACAGCGAAGTTTCTTACACGCATCAGGTTCCTTCGAAGGAGCGAAGTCGAAATATCATTGCTGTATTATCTATAGTAAACGACGTCGTCGAAACAGTTTTTGACCGAGTTGGCCTCAACACAAAGGATGAAACTGGCCAAGACAATTCTGCTAATTCTAACCTAGTGGGCCTCGAAATCACGGATGAGGCAGATTACGACCCTGCCGACGTCACCGAGTCCCTTAAGACGCAGAATGAAGTTGATGATATAGATACAACACCAAAAGCAAACAAACGGTATGAAAAAATATTGGCAACTAGTCAACTAAATCCGGCATCTGCTGAATACACTCCTACCAACACAACTCAAACTCTGAAACCACCTATACAGGATGTTGTCACGGATATCGTTAAATCCCAAAATGACGATGATCAATTATTATCAGTTTTAGATGTGCCTCCGTCGGCATCTCCTGAGTATAGTTCATTTGATGTTCCGTACAGCGAAGGCCTCCTTGAGACATCTTCTAGTTATGGCTATTTTTCTAGTTTTCATGATTCTCTGGATCAATGGGGTAGTGCGACTCGATACCAAAGTCGTGAAAAAAGCATCTTTGCTGAATTATTCTTGCGAAATGAATGGCAAGATGAAACACAAGATGACCCGTTTATGACTTCTTCTACAGCTGCATCAATTGCATCTTCCAGTGGGGTTGAAGATGAGTCTGACGAAGATGAAGAGCCGGGCCAAATCCTTGAAGTACAAGTTGAAGGTGTGGAACAATGCCACGAAGTATACGAGGCTACTAACGAGGAGCATGCAGATACTTCTACCGCTGTTCATTCACTTGCTAGTGCTCACGATGAAGAACCAGAGCTTCTAGAGGCACCAGCTGAAGTTCATAGTACTTATGACTCTCCCATAACAACACCGAAAGCGCCAGCATCTTTGGTTTCTTCGCCGACAGAAACAAGTCCAGATGGCACACAGGAGCAAAATAGCAGCTTTTTGGAGAGCCCTATTTTTTCGCCAACACCACCTGAGCCGATAACTCCTCCGCCTCAGCTTTCGCCTATACTTGTCTCTCTTGAAGATATAAAGAAACTTCGTGCGCGATCAGAATCCGCCGATACGAGAAAAGAGAGAGCACAGGTTGATACCAAACTGCCTACGGCCCCTTTGGTCTCCGGAAGCCTTCCCAGTTCCCCCGTGCAGACTTCATCTAGAACTCTCACTCCAAGTTGGTCCGGAGAAGATTTGCGAGCTACACTCGAAGAACACCAGCAACGAATAGCAAAGCAGCTGCAACCTCGCCATGCGGGTGAACTTCTGTCCTATCGAAGTGTTACTGCAAAAAGATTACCTAGGGCGCCATCGTCTGTAAAAGATGGAAGATCAAAAACAGCGGATGATTCGGCCATCCGCACTGGTACATCAGTTCCGGATTTGGAGAACAATTCCACGAAAAGGGAGTGTCAAAAAGACTCATGTGCACAGAGTGAAACGGCGCTGGAGGGTCATGATGAAATTTTACACTGGAAAGATAGAAGAGTGCACGGTTCAGACGTGTCAGATAATATTACAACAACGAGAGATGGCTCAGCAACATTTTTCTCACATTTGTCACCGCAGGAGACCGAGGAAATTCCAACCCTTCGAGAGGAGCGGAACTCGTTCAGAGATATGTGCTTAACTCTTGGAGCCGAAGTAGCTATGTTGAAAAATCTCCTTGCAGCTGAAAGAGGTAGTAAAGCAAACCCATCGCTTGGCTACCTGGAGGCCTTTCCACAATCGAAACCCTATGGAATGGAATTTGCTCCTACTTTTGAAGGAATTCCTACTGGCCTTACATCTTGCCAGACCGTGGGTGCAATGAGCGATGCAGGACTTCACCGAGGAGAATATGATTCAACGACGGCACCAAGCGAAGATGGAACTGATATTGCAATCGGAACGATTGAAAACCCAGCCAATCCCAGAACTGCACATATGCGCCGGATGGGTTCAAGTAGCACTATCCCTGCGTCAGATGCTTCAGTTGATCACAGCATTTCTGTTCAAGCTGCGTTTGCCGGTCCTCCGTTGAAAAACCCATTGGAAGTCATGCCGTCTCATGGATTACAGTCTCGGCTTACTAAGGATATCATCAACTTTCTCAACGCAACAAATGTGCAGCTAAGGAAGTACGCCAATAGACGAAGACTAGCAACTGAGCGTTTGTCTCGGTTGATCACGGCATTGTGGCCTAGGGCACAGCTGAAAATGTATGGAAGCCATGCAACAGGAAACTGCTTGCCATCATCAGACTTGGATTTTGTCATATGTTTGCCAGCTGTGCACAAAAATGCTCCCGCTGATGCTCCTGGGGTGCTCGAAGGTCGAAATGCTATTAATGAAACTTCTCAGAAGCTTCTGGCGAGGAAGCTGAAGGCGGAATCGTGGGTTGATATCAATACCATTAAACTAATCGAGCGAACCATTGTCCCTGTTATCAAGGTTTGCACGAAAGATACACGAGCGCGCGTGCTTCAGCTTGATATAAGCTTCGATTCGGCCGAGCATCATGGGTTGGAGGCCATAGATATGGTGAAGAATACCATGCAAGAACTCCCTATGATTCAGCCTCTAATGCTTGTCCTAAAACAGTTTCTTCTTGACCGAGGGCTACTCACTGCGTTCACGGGTGGTTTGTCGTCGTACGGTTTGTTTCTCATGATTGCAAGGTATTTGCAAGAACAATCCTCTTGGGGCGATTGCGGGTCTCTCCTCATGGGCTTCCTTGATTTTTATGGAAATTCGTTTGACCCTAGAACCACTGGAATAAGTGTAAAGCAGCGGCAATATTTCTCGCGTATGAACTACGTAAATCCTCCTGTGTATACTGCCGAACAACCACCGATGTGGAATGCAGGTCATGTGCACCATGGAATGCCCAGTCCCGTAGCTTCTCATGGGAGTCACCCCGACCTTTTGTTGTCACGTCGCCACAGCTTCACGGATAAAGGAGCGAGGGAGAAGGGGCCGAGCCCGAAAGCTGCTGAGTTACCAGGACCAGCATCCACGAAACATGGACTTACCAGACCTCCCAGATTTCAGCCGATCTCGAGCTCTAGTCCACGAAGATTTGTACCGCAGTTCAACCGGCATCCCCCACAAAATGATCAGTCTGGTAGACCCTATACATTCGACCCACTTTTTGTTGAAGATCCCCTCTCTCCAGGTATGTAGTCTTGATTTTTAGAGGCCAAAATCTTTTTATTGCGTATACTCATAATCCAAATTTCTCAAACTTTTGTAGGTAACAATGTTGGGCGTAATGCCTTCCGTATTTTCCAAGTCCAACGTGCCTTCTCAGATGCTCATCGAGCATTGGTGGCAAGCTTGGAGTGGGATATATACTCAACAGGAGACTTAAACGACGCAGACTATCCTCTGCTGAAATGCTTACTTCAAAGTGAGGATGTAGTCTTTGAACTAGAAGATCCTCGGTAATTTACACAGTGACTTTACAATATAGACAGAAAAGATGAAGACAACAACACTTTGCTACTTAGTATTTTCTTCTTCTACCCTGCTAATTCTTGTAGCAAGGCCAGAAAGCCTGCAGTGGCCTTTTCACCTTCAGATAATTTTTTAATTTTTGCGGAGTCCTTTTTCAGCTCTTTGATAACTTCACTTCGGATAGATGGCACTTTACAAAGAGCTGTAAGCACGAACGCCCCACGATTGGTTTTCCCAACTTCTGAAAGTTTTCCCGCAAAACGTTCTTGGAATGATTTGGCAAAGGAATTCCCGGTTTTTGAATCACTCTCTTTACTCTTTTCTTCTTCAGCATCGCTTAAAAGTATATTCTTGATGGTAAGATGACCTACTTGATCCTCGAACAAAGACATTGGTTCATCATTTTCGCTTTCTTCTTTTTGACTGCTGCCCTCGCAGGCCTCTAAAATTGAATCCATAACATCTTGTGAGTGAAATGCTGTATAAACTTCCCGCAGCACACGAGATCCTTCAATCGATTGTAACAACACATCTGCATGGTTGGTACACATTTCAATCAACGGTTTTTGTAGATTTTGTACCAGCTCCTTCCGACGAGTTTCTGGATTCTTTTTAGAAGTTGGAACATCTTTCCCGTCTTCCACAACAGTTGGATTCGATTCCAGCACCTTGCGTTCGTACGGATCGAGATATTTGAGTCTTGACTCTTCATTGGCCACCAAAAGCATCAAAAACAATTTGCTTCCTGCCTCGTCCATCGCAACGTCCAATAGTGGCGACGTGGATGCCGAATCCTCCGCCTTTTGTTGTTCATCGGGTAGAGTCAATAATTCCGCCAACACACTTTTTTGCACCGACACAGTATCATCTGTTACCTGAACAAGACGGAGAATGGCAAGATAGGCATCCCTATGCATCAAAGAAGATCGAGTGTACCCCTTAAGACTCTTCATGATTCTTTTCCTGTCCTTGGCGGTACCATAGGCAGCACACGCAGCTACGACACGTGTTCCAGCCCGTGTCGAAAGCATATGAATCGAGTGATCTGCTACATTAGATGCCATTGATCGTACATCATTGGCATCTGCAATATCGACATATTCTGCAAAGAGTTGTTGAAAGTATACAAAACCAAAAAGTTGCTTTTCAATGCCCTTGTTCAGGATGGCAACTACAAATTCTAATGTAACTTGTTTCTTTTCAGGCGACTGTTCCAAATTGTAGGCAAGGGTAGGGTTTGTTACGGACACATCCGAAAAGAGAGCAAAGTGTGGACCGTAAAATTCTTGCCTCAATGTCATGGTTTGTTTGGGTTGAAAGGTAGAAAATAAAAGTTCGACAACACGAGCACCGACGGCGTGGACGGCGAGTTTTGGAATACTACCCTTCAAAGACTTTTTTCCACAGACAAAAGAGAACCGTGAAATGATAGATATATAACGAAAGAATTAAGTGGACGAAGAAATATTAGCATTGAATGTCATGTATGGCAAAGAAGCAAGCGATCGGTTGAACAAAAGTGAAAGTCTAATAAAAGTCGACTTTGAGAAACTTACCTTGACAATTTGTTTGACAAGGTCGTCATCTCTAGAACAATATTTAATGGCCTTCAAAACAACAAAGTGGGAATATTGTACTTTGGAAAGTTCTGCTAAATTGGAGGTAGTACATAATTCAGTGACTACCTCCTTGCGTTCCTTCTCGTTTCCAAATTGAATAGCAGCTTGGACGACACGACTTGCATCATGTTGAAGAGCAATTTCGTTTACTTTGCCACGAATCAAATCCATAAGTTCTACCATATGTTTACGAATATCGTCTGGAGTGTTGTTTTTAAGACGAAGCTTGTTCCACAAATCCTTGGCAGTAGTGACAGCTTCTGCATGTTTTCGATGTGATTGTCTTTCATGTTTAAGGGCGCGTTTTTGACTTGTGGATGAAGCATTTGGATCAATCTTCGGTTTTTTATTATTGAAATCTTTACTCGACTTCCCTCCACCTTTGCTGAAATTGGATGAACCTTTCCGTTTATTAAACTTGGCTTCAGCTACCATGATGTCGTCCTTGTTCCTGGCCAAAAATAGATTTGCTCGTTATGCTCTACAGGATATGCAACTTTTTTCACGTGCAACCAGTAGTCAGTTGTCCGGTGTGTGTTCACTGGCGGTTCAAAGATTGTTTTTTGTTCTTTGGTTTCTTTGGTTTTTCAGTTTTTTAGTTTCTTTCAATCGAGGGTTGAGTGGTGAGAGGGAAGAACCGGACGAAACAAGACTGTGGAAGCTGCGAAGGGTCTCCCTAATCTGTTAATTCCGCACAAGTTCATGTTTGAAGATATCCTGGGGAGCGGATAGACGTTTCCAAAGAGACGTTGCGCGTTCCGATTTCACGCGCAAGCTCCATCCCCGAATTCAAGCAAGGATTTTAGTACGTAAAAGTCGTAGAAACGTACGTGTTCACAGATCGGATGAAGGTTGCTGCAAGCTCCTGTACGAGAAAAAGAGCACACATGCATGCATGAAGAGCGATAGCAAGACGTCCAACACGACGCAAGTGACAGAGCGAAGGGATTGTGCGTTGACAGCTTCACAGTTGCATCATAGACTAGTCCTAGCTATTTGGTAGCGTTGGTCGCTCTAGAGTGCTTGTCAAGAGAACTTGTAGATTTCGTAAGACAACGTCTCACATAATTAGACTGTTCATTATGTTGTCCCTCCGTCCAGCATGTCGTGTCTTGAGGAATGGCCGAACTGCTGCTGCTGTTCGTAGTTTGTCTACACCTGCTGCCCCCGCCAAACCTGGTGCTGGTGACGATGATACTCCTGTCATGAAGATTTACAAACAAGCATTGGACGAAGAGGCCAAGGTCGAAATGGAAAAGTCTCCTGCACAGCGCAAGGTGGAAGCTATGTCCAAGGTGGACCCTCATATGGCTTGGGGAACAACAGTGGCTGAAGAAGATCCACCACTTCCGGATGACCCCTCGGAAGTGGCAGCTCTTGATCCTGCTGGATACCGTGACATTTCACAAATTGATGGATCATCCCGCGTCGTTCATATTCGTCAAAACCATTCCAAGGTTGTTCAGGGACCTACATCGGTCGAAAAGACTTGGGTTATTTCCTTTATGGACGAAGGTGAAACCTCTCAAACTTGGGACAATCCTCTCATGGGATGGGTCTCTGGAGCAGATCCCATGTCCACCAACATTCAAACTCAAATGACATTTACCAATGCCAGTGAGGCAGTTTACTTTGCCAAAAAGAGGGGATGGAAGTTCGTTGTGGACGAGCCCATTTATAGGTCTCATCGTGATGATAATGCCCAATACCAGGACAACTTCTTGCCTCAAGATGTGGCTGCACTTGTCAAGAGGGACCGAACCCAATGCAAACATTGGGAACGTAAGGAGTCAGGATCTTCCCATTATTTCCGCCCATTGAAATACCACGGTGATGGAGTTGTTCGTCAGCATGGACCTAATATGGAGCAGAAATCTGATCCTCATGTTAAAGGTTATTACAAAATGAGGTAAAAAGTATTCATGAACAAGGGAGTGTAATGAGCATTTGTTGCAATGCATGCAACGTGAGGTTTAGTGAGAAAAAAACAAATTTATTTTTCCACTTATACTGTCACATCTCGAAGGCTGAATGTTGAAAACAAAGGTAGAAATTGGTTTAAATAGTAAATGGATTATAACAAGTCGATTATTTTTTCTATTTGTTTGAGAGACTCCATGAGCCTTCAAAAATAGACATGATTTCTGTAGAGCACGTTTTTTTTGTGGGAAAATTTTGTTCGTACTGTGTATCACTGCGATTTGTTCAAGATATTCTATGAAAAAAATTGTTGATGGATAACGCCAACTTGGACTAACATTTGTGAGATACACGTATTTCAAAAGATGAGAACGTTTTTGTAATTGTTGCTTGTAATAATCGTGTCCATCGCATGAACTTATCCTCTGATTGGTTATTAAAGACGTTGTTTATAAATTAGAGGATAAAAGAAACATATAGTGCCACCTGGACATTTGAAGCATCGACTGTACATCATGCTAAGCAAAATTTATTTTAACAAATTGTTCAATTTTTATGTAGTATGTAGAAACATCTACATAGTATAGTCCGCACAATCAAAGCGATCGATTGGCTACAGCTTATATTCAGTGCAGTTTTCCATTAAACTCAGACTCAATAGAGAACTGCTCAGGAAACAAAACCCAAATATACATATCTATATATTCACAAAACCGAGGCATTTTGCCATTAAACATGAAAATGGAAAAAAAAGACAACTGAGAGAGCTGGAAAGTCGCCCAGATGATTGCAGGGAAATCTCAGTTCCAATAACTTGAAATTGTTTAATTTAAAAAACAATGCAGTATAATTGCATTAAAAGGTCAAATAATTATATCTTCCAGGCTTGTAAAAATTCTCAATAGTAAACCTTTTTTTTTCTTTCCGACAAAACCAAAAGAAACTACACTGGACACGTACCTACTCAACATTAAAATTCCTTTGTTACTGTGATCTCTTTTTTAAAAAAAACTCTCTAATACCGGATGTTATTGTTCGAAAAATGGCTTTCTAATTGCAGTACATCACCTCCTTGTTAGGACCTCGAGAGGTCCTCTAGGACTAGGACTCTAGGGAGAGCAGTGTATGGACAGTCCTAGACGAAAGAGGTATTATACAAGACAAATGCATCTCCGGAAGAAAACGTGAGATGATGTTCGCTCCCCGAACGTCCATCTTACACCTCTTCTGGTATGTATCATACAGGATCGCTTAATGGGACTTTAGTATTATACAGGTATGATGAGCAAAATCAAATATTCGTACATATGACAATATATTAAAAACTTGTACAATCTAAATGTAAGTACCGACCTGGTCGTAGGCCATATTGTACCGGTACCAGGTGCAGGTATCAATTGTAACAGTTGCCTGAACATGTACAAGGTACATAGGTCCTACCGTTACCATTACGACGTGTACCAGGTACTGGACTGTCGTAGCTAACGGTCGCTTTTCCACAAAAAAATCATATCTCACTTCTCACTATCAGTCCAGACAGTACTGCAGAGTTCTCATTTTTGAATCCCCCTGAATGAAGCTCGTGCGCCCAAGATAATGAACGAGAGATTTCTGCTTGTGTACTCGTAGGCAGTCTATGTAAACCAGTACCGGTCAAAATTTATCGGTGAACCAAACACGGTAACCGACACACAAAAAAAGAAGAGAGTAGCAAAAATCGAAGCAAAACTTTGGCAACATTGGATCGTACAAGCACCGACACAACTCAAGAACATTATGGATTCCAACATAACTCAAGACAAGAAAATTACTGATAAAACTAATGAAGACATGTCAGAACTGGTGGATGGTAGTAGTAATGCAGATCAATCATCAATACCATCGTCATCGCCCGCATGGTCAAAGGAAGGATCTCAAGTTCAGATTGATTTGATTGAATGGTGGTGTCATGAATTATTGCAATCGACTGATCCGGTGGACATTCAAGCTCGCGGGATTGAACTTCAAAGAGCTGTCCAAACCTTAGGAGTAGTACATAGTTATGGAAGACTATTCAATCGGATTCAAATGGCTGGTTTGACGCATCTCGTTTGTGGACGACCTGCTCTAACAAAGGATGATAATGATGATGCTATCGACGATTCTTCAAAAGACAACAACAAGGCTGATAGCGACAGCGTGGACGATTCGGAATCTAGTCCAATACAACCACTATCAGCATGGACAGAACATCAATGGCGTGACTTGCGAGAACAAATAATCCTTGCAAAGTCCTACCTTTTGCGTTGTGATGCTAATTTATTGGTATTACCTTTTTTGGGTGATGAATTACCAGCTCGTGATGACAATCTTGATTCGAATCGGATATCATTCGTCCCAGCATTCCACGAAGAATATACAGCATTTTTATCACTCCTTCATCTTCATGCTGTGATAGCAAGGTTTCGGTCGGAATTATGTAAAATGCAAAATGACTCTCATCGACAACAAAATGAAGAAAGTTCTAAATCTCGTAATGTCTTACTGAAAAAATTAGAACAAATTGTAGATGATTACAAACTAGAACTTGGTGAAGTTGGCGATCTATCATCATTGTCCACGACAACTGGAGAACAACAACAAGAAGATAGTATTTATAAATCTTTGACATCTTTTTTGTTGTCTGATCTTCATGGGTCAACGCATGATTCAATCCATACCTTGCCACAAAAACTTTGCTCTGATTTAGATAAAGTTCTAATGAAGGCGAATCAAGATGATCAACCATATTCTTATGTATCCCTTCAACGGAAATGGCGATGGTTGGCATATCAATGGTGTGATAAAATTCTTGATACTCCACGACTTGTTCAATTGGGGTACAATACACCATATAGTAGTGATGGACAAGAAGCAGAAGCAGCAGAAATGGAAAAGTGTTCTGTATCGTCATGGGGAAATAGTGGGGAAGAAGTTAAGGAACGAGAAGAAACTATGAAGGGAATAGATGATGCAATACCGGTTGCTGAGCAACAAGACAACAAAAATAGAATATTGGAGGAGGAAGAAACGCCAAAAACACAAGTCGAGGAATCCTCAAATAAAAACTGTCAAGACGATAAAGTGGAAGAAAGGAAGGATGAGGAAGAAGACGAGGAAGAAGCTCTTTTAACGCAAGCTCCTTTGCAACCTGTTCCACCTTCAACTCCTCAGCAAGCGACACAACAACATCAGATTGAGGAAATCGACGAGGAAGAAGCTCTTTTAACGCAAGCTCCTTTGCAACCTGTTCCACCTTCAACTCCTCAACAAGCGACAAAACAACATCAGATTGAAGATATGAATTCTTCATGTAATGCAAACGAAGAGTTAGCTACGCAACCAATTGAAAAGCCACCGGTTAGTTCAGAAAATACAACGTCGGAGGAATTACAACCTGAAAAGAAGGCAACCGCGCATGAATCGACTGATCTACAGACGCAGACCCAAGAGAAAGACTCTAGCAAATCGGTAGGGGGGCATGCCGCTATAGATGAACCGCACGCTCAGTCCACTAGAGCTTCCAGCAATACAGTCGAAGGCGCTTCTGGAGTTGCAGTACCATCAGAGCCACAGGAAAATGTGAAAGATAGTGAAACGATGTCAGCATCATTGAATTCTACTCCGAAATCGCAAAAGAATTCGCATTCAAAAAGCACCGAATCGAGTGCTCGTGGCTCGGATTCCATGTCCGAGGATATCACAGCTCGAATAAATCGAGTGCTGTCACAAAAGAAGAGGAAAAAATTCACTGAAACTATTGTCGAATGGCCATGCTCGAGTGATGACGAAAGTTCACCTGTGGTGCCGAGAAAGCAGCAGCGTCGTCGACAGTACATCAATTCTCCATTGTCGTTATTGGTCCGAAAGAAAAAGACAGCTTCTCCTAGACACATTATTGAATGGCCGTCATCTAGTGATGATGAAGATCGTGGTAAGACGCATATTGCACATCAGAAAGCTTCTTTCGACACTCCAGTTGAAGCTACTAAAAGAAGAAGATCTCCGAGAAGAAGTATCAGAGTACAAACTGCAACATAATAGGATATGCAACCAGTAGCAAATTGAAGGGGGGGGGGGCTATCTCTGACTTTTGGTTGATATAGCGTATATTGTATTATAGTTCAGAATCTAAATTTTAAATATATAAAAGAAAATTGGAACGAAAGGTTTCAACTATAAGATGTATTTCATCAATGCGAAGCAATTCAAGGTATTCTTGACTGAAAGTGCAAAAATTGTCTGCAGAGATCAGTAAAGCTGGTGTGTCTTGGGATTAATACTGACGAGAAAGAAAAAGCAGTACTTTTGGGTTCCATGTTGAGCATTTCGTCTAATTCTGGTAAAAATGGAGACAGATAGCAACAAGTTAGAAATAGAGTCAAGAAAATGATACTATTGCTAAACCAACTTTGAATTGTGTCTGTAAAAAGCAATCAGCAAAGCCTTCTACAGTGACAAATAAATGATATGGTGTCCTTCTTACTGTTACCAAAACCCAGAAAGCATTTTAGAAGTATTTCATTTATTCTTTTCATAATCTATACTGCAGGCACCACATTGGTGCTTGTGCCAAGCTTGAACAATTGGACTATTTTAGATAAGTAACAGCATTTACTTCTTGTTTATAACCCAGTCCATGCAAGTTTTATATAATAACAAGCCAGGTTGTTTATGAAATTCTCCTAGACTCCCAGGATTCTATCTAATCCTTTCAAAAAGCATGTTTATCAATTACCAGACACACTCACTTGTTGACCTCCTATTATTGCATTTGTGTATCCTTTCAATTTTACTACAGACTTACTTTGCTTCAGTGAATTTAAAGGCTCCAAAAATTAAGACCATTTTTGGCTACATTGTTTTCTAAAGAATCAAGAATTATATTGCATACCTACACAATATATTATTGATGTGACCTAAAGAAACTTGACAATGCTTTGTTGGCTTTCTCAATACATGCATATGTGCCATAAATAGTAAAGGCAGTGGGAGGCTGATGATTACAAAAGGATAATATAAGGAAACTAGATTTATTATTTATTTAATTGTCAGGAGTATATATATGACATATTGTCAAAATGGTGGTTCTATTTTTAGAATGGTTCCTGGTCTTAAATACAGCCACCCCTTGGCAGTGGAAAAAAAAAATCTTAAAGCTTTTTGTAATTCTCCATACTATATTATTTATGAAACATGATATGTGGTTTCATATATAAATCTTCTTGATAACTTGATCCTGGTGAATGGTCCTTGTAGTCAAAGTCTAAAACTATTATATATTGTTTTCTACTACTTCCACCTAATGCACCTTTTTGTCTTCCAAAGGAGCATTATCGTCCTTTTTGACAGGCTCTTTGATGAAAAATAATATTCAGAACTACTGCACTAGCTGGTACAAATGATCTTTGAAATATGTGGTTATTGGCATGAGATACAGCATTACATAATCATGCAACAAGTGACAGGTACTTCCATGAAAACAGAATGAAGAATTCTCAAAAAGAGGGAAAAAATCAGCACCATATAAAATTATCTAAAGTACAACCTACGTTCATTGTAAGGTTCACATAAATGGCAGTACTTGTTGAGGAGGTATGTACATTAGAAAATCACTGAAGAGCAAAATTTGTACTTAACCCAACCTTCTTGTACACCTCTATTAATTAGTAGTAGTACAGTAATAAGGCTTTAGAATGTTGATAGAGATGATGCTCTCAAATATAGCATGGTGCACAATATAAGTGGGAAACACCATGCTTTAGCTTTAAACCCATAATAATAGTGGAGTGTGCCTTTAGGGTTAGGGACAGGCAGTAGTATGCTGGTCAGAATTCAATAAGTCTTTAATATATATTCCTTTTTATTTGTAAATATCCAATTGCAAAGAGAGTTTCATTTTTAACTCACTAAGAATTTAAAAATGATCTTTCTATATGTACTATTTGTATGACAAAACTACTACAAAAAGTGTACACAGAAATATGATTTTTGTTTTTGGAATGATTTTAAATGAAAAGCAGTAGAAATGGGTTCTTAAAAAATATTTCACATAAAAATACTAATCTCAAATAGTTGTTAGCTATATATTTTTATACAAAAACATCATGTTTAGTTCTTTTAAAAAGAAGAGGAGGTAAAAAAATTATTAGAATATGATATATTTATATCCCCAGCTTGGGGGAGCACAAATCTGTTATGCATGTGTTTAGCCTATATTCTTATTGTTTTGTTAGCAGAACATTCTCTAGTACAACACTTCCTAAAACCCATTCTTCATATCATCTGATTACCCTTTTAGCCAATATGTTTGAAGACATTTTATATTTATTATATTTTCTAGAGTGGGGCTACTCTCATAGAGAACCTTTTAAAGTAGTAATAGCTAAATGTTAATTAGAGAAATGGTAGAAACTCCATACTATTACTACTGATTTCTCCTAATATTGGATATTGATGAATGCCACCTACCCATAGTACCTTTGCAATACTATAATGAGGGATACACCCCAGGTGGAGAAAATAAAAAAATATCAGGAACAAAAGATATTGATATTCTGTATATATAAATGTGATCATCATCTATTGCTCATCGATCAAAAAGAGTATATAGAAGACTAAAATATTGAGTTTCTACATATGTACCCACCCCATGCCTTACTATTATTCCTGTGTGTTGGGGTGGGGGTGTTCTTAATCACTACCAAGTCTCTCAATGTTTTTGCACATTTGAGTCCTACTACTACTACTGTAGTATAAAGCACAGCCAGTGCTTTTCTTATGCTGTAAACACAATAATATATGATACATTTTAGTTCTTTACAATATGAACCAAGATATGCACATATGTAATGGAAGTAATCTTTATTCAACACAGGTAACTA
>WKLE02000525.1:64462-76888 GCA_014885115.2 Asterionellopsis glacialis
TCGAGCGATGGGAGATTTGGGGTGAGAACGAAGCTCTCTCTACGACGCTTGTACGTGGGATTAATACTGCGCGAGTAAGAGGGAAGAGGTAATGTGTAATGCAGTCGCACTCCTGTGGGTTCTACGGACAGCCCTCATTCCTTAGTCTGAAGTTTTGTAAATAATTACTCTGCTTTGTTAGTGATAGGGTTAAACACAGTGCTTCTTCATACGCAAGTTCGTACCAGGTACCGGTACCTTTAGCATATATTATTTGTTCACAAAAACATTCAAACAAGAAACAAGAGGGCGAGAAAGAAGATTCAATCAAGTTTGACATTTGTTCAAAATTTCTTAGAAAAAGGACATGCCAGATTTCATTAGAATGTGATCTCTATGTGATGCGTTCATCTTTATTATTGGGAGGTTGTTGTAAAAACTATTTGTACTCGACAACCGCACACACTTTGGGACCTTAGTAGTTCATGAATTCTTAAAGAGAAGTATAAAAAAGTTAAATACCAGGATTTGAGTCATTGGTATTAACAGTGGAGAGAAAGTACAAAACCACGAATCGTTTTTATTTTCTCAAGAATGTCCAATTTAGATCAACGATTACAAGTCCTTGTTGCGTAACAATGTGGCCTTGGCAACATTAATCGCAGTTTGAATATCCTGCTTGAATTGGAGTCGATATTTTACAGCGCTGAAATAAGCAGGGTCATCATCTTGTTTTGAATCTAGTAACAATTTCTTGTCCTCTTCGATTGAGGTTGGAAGACTCGACAAAAGAGCAATAGCATTATCTGCAAATGCTTTCAAAGTTGCTTCGGGTAGCTGGTTGGTGTGTTTGGTAGCTTCCCTCTGTTGAGTTTCAAGATCCTTAGGTTCGTCAGACTCATGAACTTCAATAGGATTACACTCTATTGAAACTATATTATCGGGGAATAATTCAAAAGTGTGCTCTGTGGTCTTCCACCACGAACTTTGGAGAAACTTCCATCGTCGAGGCCAGTCTTCCACAAAGCCATAGTCCCGAAATATGTCCGACGAAAGCGACGACACGTAAACATTCCAAATTTGTTCTCCAGGACGGATAGTCTTTGAAGCATAAACCTCTAGACCGTCATCGGTAAATGAAAGTGCAATATTATGAAGTCCCCGGTGATGGTTCATGAGGTCGTAGAAAGGTACCACACCTAAGTTAGTGGAATAACTGACAACATATAACAACGCCTGCCTTGTAAACTTATCCCAAGTGTTTGGTTCACCCCTTTGACACGTGTGCTCAAACCACTTCACATGACGTTCGGAATCACCAGGAAGAAGTCCTTGTAATTCTTTCTTTGCCTCATCTGTCCAATACATTAGAAAATCCGAATGCCCCGTCGAAAATATTTCATTTAGATGCGCACGATATTCACTCAAACGATTGACGCTCCGAGCCTCTTCCGCAAGGATCTGCACTGTCTCACAGTCGTGTTCCATATTAAATATAATAGTCCACGGGACTCTAAACAGGAGGGTGCCCTCTTTAATGTCTGAATCATTATCAGGCTTAACCCCGACTCCACGCATGCCGTTCGAAAGGCCGACACAAATTCGAGGGTCTACCATGCCTCCTTCACGTCTGACAAATTTCTCAGCAAACGTTTCCTCGGTGAAGCATTGGATTGGATTTTCGACATTGCTCGCAGCGGCCGATGCGAGTAATAACCAACCGAAGGTAAACCAAACAGAAACCAAAAACATATTTTAGATTTCCGTCATTCCACGTGAAAGGCACTACTTCAATACACAAAGATAGCAAGGACACCAAACAATTCCTCCCAGCCTTCACAACTCGATAGATCTATGAACCGAACCGAAATTCTGTCCCCTGCTACACAAACTACAGTCGACAGCAACTGCAACTTTCAAAACAGCCCCTAACTCTGGGAAACCAGTCTCGGACAAGCAATCCCTCTTAGTTCTTAAGAAACAACAATGGCGTCGATTGCCAGTGAGCGCCTGTTGCTGTTGTCTTACATCACTTCTCATGTACCGTCTGTCTGTAAAATATCGCGGGGGTCGAATTTGTTAAACGCTTTTACAAAGACCATGTTGCCCAAATTCTCAAAAAAAAAGATTCAAGATCTTGAATATATGCTAGAAAATGAAATTAAAAATTAATTCATTGGAGTTAGGGATATTTTGGTTTAGATTTTTCCGGCTCTATCTTTTTTGTTATTTACAACAACTTTTGTAGAATAGACTCTAGAGACAGGCCTACAACTTTAAAATTTGCATTTAGATATGGATTTGTATTCTTGATCATAGACATTAGAAAATGAAGCTCACTCATCCATCATTGTTGTAGTATTTTAAAGTCTTTCTCAAAGAAAAAAATGGTTTGTCAATTATCCTTTCATCCACTGGAGTCTCTACAGTATATCTCTAGAGAGAAGAAAATAATGCTTTTCTTGTCTGCCTGTATATGCAGAGACTGTCAGTTGCAACAAGTTTTGGAATGACTAAGTATGCTGAGCAGAGTCGGTATTTCAATATTTTTTGATGGAAGGAGAAATGGAGTTGTATATCCCAGCGCTTGATTTGCACCTTTGAAAAAACAGTCGTTTACTTTCACAGCGAATGGACGATACAAGCATCCTGAATAGAACCACCACACTTTCGAAAAAGAATGTTATTGTTAGTAACCTTGCATTTGTTCTTGTGTTGTAGTTTGTTGTACCGGGTAAATACTGTATTTGTTTGCCGGTCTTTCTAGAGAGTCCTACCCCAAAGAACAAAATGACTGAGATACAGAAAGTAAGTGACTGACTGGAGATGGCTCAGTCATCCGATAGGTATAAGTTTTATCTGTAAGTAATTTGCAATGCCTTCACTATACAATGCAGCTACATTATGTAAAATGCTTGTAATTGGAAAATATATATACCTATTATGTTACTTCCTTCGTATATGAATGGTAGTTAATAATAGCATTCATACGAGAAAATATGTATATTTCCTGTACAACGAAACTTGAACTGACTGTATTTAATTAACTCCATCCAGAGATATGTAGAACGCTCAACGGCTGCCCCCTACTACTCCCCCGCCTCGGTACCATCCACAAATAAGCAACAAGACCCACAGTAAGACCCAACTCTAGTTAGGACCCTGCTAGAGCTTATTACGGAGAGAGCAGAAACAAGAAGAAATTGGCTAGGAACCCCCAGTAAGTAGCAGCATCTATCAATCGTCGATCACAGCCCGTTGACGTGATTCCCAGCATTGAAAGATAACACACGGAAAAGCCTATAATTATCACTATCATGTTCAACAGCGACATTCCGCAGCAAGAGCGCCACCGACAACGGCGAAAGGTTGATACAAATGTGTGTTCGATAGCTGCAGCTATTTTAGCAAGTATGGTAACCGGCGGAACATCGTACTCTTTCGGTCTTTATGGGGGAGCGTTAAAAAAGTCGTTGCATTTGTCTCAGTCACAGCTTGATACAATTTCCTCTGCTAATTTCATCTCGGGGTTTGTAAGTTGGGCGCCAGGCATGGTAGCTGACAAATTTGGTCCGCGTTTTGCCATTTCTGCTGGTGGATTTTTGTCCTGCTTCCTGTTGCTCTTGTATTGGGATCTGGCACGGGGACACTTTGAATTGCCAGAGACAATGGTAGTACCAGTGCTTTCTGCTGTTGGACTGGTAGCTTTCATGACATTGTCACTCGTCACGGGGGGTGTCTTCAAAACCATTGTAACTACATGTGGACCCGGAACGAAGGGATCGGCAGTCGGAGCTGCCAAGGGTTATGTAGGACTGGGTGCAGGAGCATATGCAATTTTATACCAAGCGTTGAAGGGATCATCTGATAATGCGCTTAATTTTCTTCCAATGGAAGCATTCTTTGCGCTTGCAGCAGCTGGTATCCCTTCACTCTTTCTAATTCCAGAGAAGGCTACTTTAACAAGGCTCAAGGATGCCACAACACCCAGGCATTACCGAATTATTTATGCTGGACTCATTGTTATGGGAAGTATGGTCGTCACGGAAAGCATACTGGCGCTGTATGATCCACCTTCTTCCTCGTCGCTCTCCGCTGCATCTGATCGTTTCCTAGACCAGACGGAACCTCTTCCACCACAATCCCGTCATTTTGGTATGGCAATTTTTATTGTTTTACTTTGGTTTGGACCCATATTGTCACTCACCTGTTTGCAAAACACACATTCTGTCTTGCAACAAGAAGATGATGATATGGATGATTCTGAGAGAAGTGATGAAATGCAAGATAGCGAGGAAGATGACGACGAAGAAGGAGGAGGTGGAGGAGAAATTAAGCAATCTTCTGACGCACAGCCAGCAGAACCAGCCGGATCACCTGGAGAAGAGGACACCACAGGGCTGCTGCGAGAACAACCAACAGATGTTGAAATGTCTGTGCCTTTTCATACCGAAGAAACGACTCAGAAAAAGGATGCAACGAAAACAGCTCACACTGAAGCGATCGAAGAAGATGGTGATGCGGAACACCTGCTTCACGAGGAAACAGATTCGTCATTGGTAATAGCAGAAGTTGAAAGTCTGAATCTCTTTCAAATGCTTGGGACAGCTCCAGCATGGTTTCTTCTATATACAAGTGTTATTATCACTGGGTCGGGAACTTTGTTAACAAACAACATGAGTCAAATGGTGGAATCATTGGACTTGCCACCATTAACGGCCAATGCCAGTCTATCTTTTTTTAGCGTCGCACAATCAGCATCGCGAGTGTTGACAGGTGTCATTTCTGAGATGGCTTTAAGTTGGGACATTCCATTCTTTGGTCGAGGCATCCCACGACCTGTATTTTTTGTGGTGGCTTCAGTTATAGCATTTTGTGCGCACATGCTCTTGGCTGTGGCAACAACAGAGATTCCATTCGTTATTGGTGCCACTTTGTCGGGTGTGGCGTTTGGAATGATATGGCCTACTTTAGTGTTGGTGGCTGGAGAATGCTTTGGAAAGGAACATGTTGGTGCGAATTACATGTTTTTCGACGGAGCTGCATCCGCATTTGGAACATTGTTGCTTTCCAAATTTGTTGCTCAAACTGTTTACGAGAAACATATTCACCATGGCAGTCTAGGATTGGAAGGAGACGACATCAGCGTAGACGATGGAAGCCAGGAAACTGATGACGATTTAACATGTTACGGAGCAGCATGCTTTCAGTCTTCACATACAATTGTTGCATTGCTTTCGTTGTCATGCATATTGACTAGCGTGGGATTATTATACACCACACGCCATGTCTACACAAGGCGATAAACAATTATGATATCAAACCATATTGATTTAAAAATTATCCATAAATTGCATTATTACAAGTCTGCTGCAATGGCTGCGACCTCTTTGTTGCCTTTTCCAAATCCATTAATTGTTGTCACCCATCACATCAATAAGAACACCAACTGTCAGAACTGTTGCAAATAAAGCTACTATGCCATACAATGGAATACTATCCAACCAACGAATGAGAGGTCTGCACTTAGCCAGCAAAAACATCACAATTGCTAATATAATAAATGCTGCCAAGCATGTACCCATCAGTAATTCAAACGGAGTAAAAACTTTCCCAATAACCAGAGCTGGAAAATATGACACTTCGTCAAGAGCCCCAAGTGTTGTAAAGGATATCACAGCCCAAGGAGAAGGCTCAGAGGAAAGTTCACCTTCGAATGAAAAACTACTGTCTGATGAAGATGATGATGATGCGTCGTCTTCATTTTCATTTCCCGTCTCTATTGATTGGTAAGATGTCGGTTGTACAGTAGCTTCTTGTGAACTTGAAGTAGCCGATGCGGTTGCAGCAAGTCTTCGCTGTCGTCTTTTCAGTAATTTCTTTACATAGATAGTTCCTGCAATAATCCAACATAGCGTAGCGCCTACTGCGCCCAGAATTACATCTTCATTATCTCCCCATTGCACTGCCTGCTGTGAGATTAACTCGGCTGCGACAATACATGCCAACCCCAAACCAACAAGAGTGGTAATAAAGAGGATTGCATGAATCATGCGCGTCCTCACAGGTAAGGAAGGGGAAGATACGTAAGGTACCAACCAGACCGCATCATCAAGCGTTGTGGCAGCGACTGTAAGTGTGGCCCCAACAAGGCCGATCATTGTGGTTTTCTGTTAATGTGACTTTGTTGACAGCTACACAACAAAATGAATGATGGTTATGGATGTGGAGACATACGTCAGACTAATATGTCCTACGTACGGTGATTACCAGGGTAGTGGTAATACAAGGTAAGGAGTCTGTCATGCGTTTAGAGCTTCCTAAAAGTGAGTCTTCCCTCCACTTTGCACCTCTCTAGAGAGAGTAGAGAGAGGACCTCTCTAGTTTGGATGTGTGCTTGAAAAGCTTCAAGATTGGGTCCTAGATGCCGAGAGTCGATCATCATAATAAATTGAAAAATATTAATAAAATAAAAATCTGAAAGGACCTCTGCTACAATCGAAGTTATATATTTATCCTGATTTGCAACTATTTCTATAATAAGAATTATCTATCACCACAACTATTGATTTTTCTTCTCCAGTGTTTCTGTGGATGCACCCGTTGGCCCTTCTCCTCCTTCAATAGGCCGGCTTTCATCAACAGGATAGAGAAACCGCTGATACAAATATACAATGAAAACTATGTCATCTCGGAAGCAACTGATTCTCGCCATTGTTGGCATGCGAATGATGAAGGCGAACAAGTCGTCAATAAACGTGTTGATGAATTTGTAACACAAAACTCGCCAAGGTAGATGCGCCACCGATTTGAGTTTGTAGTTAAGAAAAAGTTGTGGCGTCATTAAAACAAATCCCAAAGCATATACAGCAGATGATGCCGATGTGATCAACCAGCTGTACCAACCATGGTGTTGTTCCTGGATGAAGGAATACAGTGTGTAACCAATTACAACTGGAAGCATGACGGATCCTAGAGTCTTGGTGGCAATGCGGTCCGTTTCAATTGTCAGGGCGGCGAGGTCTTTCTTTGTATGCCCTTGTTTTCCTTCCTTGCTTTCTTTTTCCGGTTTACTTGCTAATTCGAGTCGGGTGGCGCGCAGTTCGTAGCCAACCATTCGAGGTAGAACATTCCACCACGAAACCTTTGGTGGAGATGATTCATTCGCAATCGGGACAAACTTGAATCCAGCACCCCTCTGACACTTCCAAAGTGCTATAGCACATCCACATGCAGTCGGAATCGTCATGAGCAAGGAACTATCTTTTTCAATCAAGTACATCAAAATCACCACCTGACTTAGCATGTCAAGAAACAACGACCTAACACTAAGTCCCGTCAAATCCTTATTGCGGTTCCAGAATGAAACCTCGTTTTTGAAAGTCAGAAATTCAAACAGAAGATGGAGCGCACTGGCCATAACAGTGATAAGAAGAAGTGTGACATTGGTGTCGGCAATCAACCTTCGTAGATCATCAATATCAGACTGTTCAAAGCCTAACTGTTTTTGGTCTTCTAAGCCCGAGGACAATTGAGACAGTAGCCTCCATCGAGCCGGACTGATACCTCCTGCTGTTGCGGTTGTCTGTTTCTTTTCATTGACCATATCACTCCGGTCAAATGATATGCGAAGGGGTAAGCTAGTTAGGGTTTCGTTGATTGGAATATACTTTTCACTTGTCATCCCAATCTCGTCTACATGCATTCCGGGCACGTGGGCGATTCCCGTCGGGTGAGCACGCGTCTTTCTCCCAATATTTACCAACTGCATTCCAGATAAGTGAGCATACTCGTAGGGGTACTTTACATCATCATAGACAAACTTCACGGCAACTTCAGGTTTGAAAAAAGGAAACCCAACGCCATCCTTTTTCATTTGTAATGCGTTTTGGTATGTCTCATATGCTTTTGGATTAGAGTATGCAATATCCCATGGAGGATAGTCTTTTTCATTTGTACTCCGAACAATGTAATGCCTCCAGAGATACATAAGATCTTTATATAAAACTCGGCGAGGTTTTTCGATATGGTGTGGTTCATCGTATTTGAATAAATTGACATGGCCTAAAAGAAGGGAATGCGACCTTTGAGAACGTACTAATACATCTGCAGCTTCCTTATATGTTTTGGGGCTGTCATTTAGCATAGAAAAATCAGCTCTTGTTAAGACTACATGAACATGTAATGTTTCATTCTTTTCCACTGCGGTCCACAAGGGTGATGATTTTGGAAGATTTACAATTGATCTATCGTGGATATCTACTTGTGATTCATTTTCTGTACTTTCTTCTATTTTCGGCGATATACCAATTAATGAGAGTAAACGACTGAGATGTTTGGAAATGGACACATACAAAGTCAAGAGGATGCTTGTAGACTCGATGCCCTCTCCCGCATTTGATAATGCAGATACAATCCCACCATCAGCTCCAATTGCAGATTTTTCAGCACGATCCAAAATATCTGCAGCATATTTGTATGATGGATCCTCAATGCAATCTCCTTCGTTGTTCTTGCAATTTAATGTTGTTAATAAGAATGACTTTGCTACCGAGGATGATTTTATGGCTGTATCCCACAAAAGCTCTACATCGTCTACTCGATTTACTTCTTGTTCTTCTTCCGAATTTTGAATTGACCGATCGGCCTTTACAAAATCAAGATTGAATCTATCTCTTGTACTAAGAAATACTTTCATGTGAAGTGGAGATTCCTTCTCCCAATATGGATTGACAAAATTTTCATCAGGGAAGGACGATATGTCGATAAATGTGAGAGGATTCATCAATCTATAGAGATTCAGTATGGCAAAAGACATGTACAACGCCATGGCGACGGACGATGTACAGGAAACCGACACCCATTTTCCCATGATGCCGGTTTAATTTCTTTATCTTTTGTTGTTTCTTTAGTTGAGAATGGTTTTCAAAAGGTTCACTTGGTTGTTGCACTTGGCCAAAACTTCAATGCGAATTTGTTTCGAAGTTTCTGTCGTGAGCAACGCTACCATCTCTTGTTTCATGATTTGGCGTCTGCATGTAACCCGCTCAACGCGTGGAGAAAGAGCATTTTCTTGTTTTGTACAAAGGTCGTTCCTAGAAAGTGCTATCCTTTTAGCACTAATTCTAATCAGTGAGTGATCGACATCACTGGATATTATGAATGAAAGGATTCAATTTTGTTTCCTGTAGAATAGATATTTCTCAATATAATTTCTAAACTTCATCTTTTATACGTGTAAGTCGTATAATATTACCTGTATAAATGGATTCCTTTACCATATAATAATATCCAATACCAGGTAGTGGTTTAGCGCTTGAACTTTGATGTCCATGCCTATTTCAATATATAAATCTAAGGTACACCCTATTCAACATATTTATGGTGCTATATTTTTAAATCTTCTGTACACCCACAAGAATTTCGACATACCGTGATTGTCACGAATCATCTCACATCACGAAAACTTTCTTAAAACATCAACCTGTTCGGCATTTTTCAGAGAACAAATTCTTTTTGACATCCTTGACACTACCTAGAGAGTTCTCACCATGATGGCCTCAAAACTGGGTATTACGACTAACCTTTTCCATTCATTACTGCTTACTTCTCTCGTTTTCCTTTTGATGGTTGCCTTGGAGTATACGTGCATTGACGAGGTTCGAAAACTGATCGACCGGAAAGGCGGTCAGGATCTTTACCGAAGTGCCATTCAAAAGAATCTTGTTAACATTTTTGTTCTTGGTCCCATTACATATTGTATCATTGTCATGGGCCTCTGTAATGAAGAACCTCTTACTTTGCAGCAACAGTCTACTTCGATTCTTGGTATTTTGTTCATGGAGGGGTTTTTGTACTACATAATTCATAAATCATTTCACGAAATCCGTGGACTTTGGTGGATGCATAGTTTCCATCATAAGTTCAACACCATTGTCCTACCAAGTACAGCTAATGCAGTTTCTATTGCAGAATTCTCATTTGCTTATATGACGCCGATTGCAATCGGATCGTATATCACATCAGCTGATCGGGCATCAGCAATTATCGCTACAACCATCATCGCAATCACGAATCTTATGATTCACGTCCCTTGGTTCGAAGGTTTTGTACTTCCTTGGTTTTTGGTTTCGACTGGGGATCATCTTAGTCATCATCGAAACATGAATGGTCACTACTCGGCACCCATCTTTCATTTTGATAGGATGTTGAAAAATGATGAATGGCCATGGGCTAAGACTTCAAAGGTGGAGTAAGATAATGAATGCGTTTTCAATAATTAGAAGAAGCAAATAGCAGATAGAAACTTGTTATCCCGTGCTCTCACAAAAAAATAGTCTAGTTGTTATTATAAGGTTTAAAAACTGCAACAATCTGCTCGGACTTTTTTCTTCGCCTGAATTGAAAAGAAGTTGTGACCACATTATTTTCGTTCTTCAGAAAGCATGTGAGCAAACAAAAATGAGCTTATCCCGGTGGAATTTTCTAGCAATTAAGTTTCGTCTACTGGTAGGCATTTGAGTACGGTTTTCTTTGGTACCGGAGCTTTGAAAAGAGGATGATCACACAAATCCTGTACCGCTACATCCACAATGTAATGGCATGTACTATCTTCGTTGACATTAAGGAGTTGATAACCATTTCCACAAAAGTAACGAACAGTTGTTGCTCGATGTACATCTCCTTCTCCTACGTTTCCTGACTTAATAGCCGACTCAGTTACATCACTATCATCACAAACATCTCCTCCGGTATATTCTTGTACAAAGTATGCGCCTGTACGTGAACGACTTCCTTCCGTACGTGCGATAACATCTGCTGTTGCGGAACCCTCGTGTCCTTTCGCGTGGTTTACTACATAGTTGGCCTCTTCTTCATCAGGGAATTCATCTAGGACTACTGAAAAACCTCCTAGGACATGTTGGGTCTCAATGAATCTAGTAGGTTGGCCAGTTTTGGGATCGACGGTATCTCCTTCATGAATTTGGCGAATCTGACCTCCATAACAAAATTTGTACATCCACCTAAAGATATATACCGGAAAAGAGGTGTGAGTCTCTGAAGGCAAAATAACATTTCAGAGTCACATTCTCCTTTTTTACTTACCATCCTGTCGTAAATGATTGCAGACATCCACTGCCAAGTGTTCTATCTAGAGTTTCTCGAATAGATTCGTTCTCTTTTCGTGGCTTTGGGGTAATTCGACTCTTTTCTTTTTTGACATATTTACTTTCAGTCTCACCAGGGCTACGTTCTAATCCGAAGTTTTCCCCATATATTAGATCAGCGCCTTCGCAAAGAACTGGTGTGCATATAGTCATTTCATAGACGCAAACTTCCGGTTCTTCGATGTTCAAAATTTTGGCGATATTGGAATCGACAGGTGTACCCTTATATAGGACCCCATTCTTCTTCGATTTCAATTCACAACACTGATACAGTACCTGGGTTGTACGGGGCCTCCCTGTTTCATCACATGTATTTCCATTATCAAATCTGTCAATCACCTTTCCTATTTTTCGTCTGTCCCCCAGGTTTGCAGAGTGGTCTTCATCGGCGTAAACCTCTATATTTGAACTTGCGTAAAAGCCCAGTTTAACAACATCTTGTAAATGAATCTTCCCTTGAGAACCAAGATGCACGTGAAATTGTGACACATGTTTCCCAAAACACCATTCGTAAGACCACCATCCAGCATGGTACTGGGCGCAAACATCTTGTAGTTTGGACATATAATATTCTACGTCCGCTAACTTGGTAGCTTCGATGTCATCATCGTAATAATCATCACTTTCAGTTTGGCCAACAGAGTCAGCTGGTTCATCATAAGCGTTTTCTTCATCCTCAATAGATTGTCTTTCCGAAGACGCTTGTTCACTACCACCATCAGATCCGGCCTTCAGCGGTTCACCAACCATTTTAATATTCCCTTTCTGGGTCACTGCTTTGACAGTTCCGTCCGCCTGAACTTCCATTGTCAACTCATCTTGTGCATAATTCAGCTTTTCATCCGGCGTCCCCTCGTGGGGTCCCGTTTTCTCTTTTTCTCCGATCGTGGAGAGAGGCTTTTCAATCGCAGCATTGAACATAGAATCATTTATACTGACATCTTCTAGCTCATCCTCGTGATAGGATCTGCAAACATACTTCCGAGCTTGGTCATCCTGAACTTCATAATAAAATTCATTTTCTTCGGATGGTTCTGAGTCTGCAATACCTGGAAAATGAAGTGGCAGCGCTGCTAGCCGACTGCGAGATGCTCGACCGTAGCCGCCATAAGGAGACCCAAAGACAGAGTTTGGGTCCAACACTTTAAAATCGTATTCATCATCTGGTGGGAAAGAATCAGTGTAATGATGTTGTGCTCCGGCTTGCACTGTTAGAAGAACTCCGGCAGTGGCAGCAGTTAGTCTCATAGTCATCGTTCGTCGATTTGAAGAAAAGAAG
>WKLE02000526.1:0-31553 GCA_014885115.2 Asterionellopsis glacialis
TTCATTCATTCATTCATTCATTCATTCATTCATTCAAAAAAAAGGCACTGATTATGAATTTTTTTTTTATTGAATGGGTCCTAAAAACAATGTATCCTACTACTAATGAAATAAGGCCAAAGAGGGCCAAAATTTACCTATCTAAGTATTGAGCTCGTTTACATAAGGAATTTGCCACTGGGTGAGTTTGTGCACAAGTTTTCCTGTTATTCATTGCTCCAGCTTCATGTTTAACTTTACATTTTTTTGTTTTTGTTTTGATCAAAAATGAGTTCCTATTTAATCTTCTCCTCTTCAATATCAGGAACCATTGTTTTGAACTCTTCTAATGGTGTTGTATTTCTTAGGACACTTTCTTTAGAGTTACTATTTATTGAAGCAACTGGTGCTGATGGGACTGAAGATTAAGGGACAAATAATGGTAAACACTGTGAGACAAAGGACAGACTGTGATATGCTTTTGCATCTAACCATAATTGGAGATTGAAAGACCATGAGTGGAAGTACAGAGGGATACTACTGTACAAGGTTACTAGGCATACTGTACAAGATTTTGTGTTGGTAAGGATGGGTGTAGGAAATGGGACAAAGGCTAGTTGAGAAGGACAGATGAAAAGCCAACGGACACTGGACAGACAGAAATGTGTAATGGTTGGTGGACAGACAGCTGACAGATGTAATGTTCCACAGACGGATGTGGTAATGATGGGTGCTGTAGGTGATGGATGGACGTGATGATGTCACAGAAGTTGGTTGACTGATGGACAGCAGATGTAAAAGATGAATAAACAATTATATTATTTGGATGAGGGACAGACTGTTGAAGAACAGACTGGGATATGCTTTCGTATCAACAATAATTGAAGACTAAAAGAGCATGGATGAAAGTACAGAGGGATACTGTACAAGGTTACTTGGTATGCTGTACAAAATATTGTATTGGTTTAGGTAAGGGTAGGTGTAGGAAATGGGAAAAGGGCTAGTTGAGAAGGGCAGACAACAAGCTGATGGACACTGGATGGGCAGAGATGTGTAATGGTTGGTGGACGGGCACCTGAAGGATGTTGTCAAGTAATGTGTGACAGATGGGCGCAGTAATGATTGGTGCTGTAGGTGATGGATGGACATGATGATGTCACAGAAGCTGGTTGACTGGCTGACAACAGATGGACTGATGATGTCTCAATATTATGATGGAATGGTCATCAGGCAGACTACAACAGACAGGTGCAGATGTGATAGATGACTACCTGGTACGGGAGTGCGATAGGTGATGGGAATCATAGGGATAGACGGACAGACCACAGGCAGACAGAGTGGTTTCTTGTGGCTGAAATCAATTGATGCATTGCAATGATGAGGTTTGTTTTGTACTTGATTTTCTCAGCATTGGTGGCATGTTTTCAAACCGGGCCAACAGAGGAGTATTGACAGGATTTGGTATGATAGAGAGGTGTGAGATCTGCTGTGTTTGGTTGGTAGGTGTTTCATATGAGGTGTTTTTGTAATTATTTGGGGTGATGGAGGTGACCTGTAGGAATGGTACTAAAATTAGTGTAGAAATAATTTTTAGCTTTGACAATGATGTTTTTTCCGTTTGGAGGTCATTTTGATAAGTTTTATTCAATTGATGCTTTGAACTTGTTTTCATGGCTGCGGGAGAACACTGCCAGGGCTCTGAAAAGATCCTGTTGTGACCAACAGTGTCATCCCCATGGCCACAGACCCCTTACCTGCTGCATGGACACAGTACAGACAAAGAGTGAGACACTGGTTGTAGTAGTTGTCCAAGAGGGTGATGGGTGAAAGAGTTGCTTGGCTTGGTTGTCTTCTTATTCCTTTCCCATTGTTTTATAAAGACAACAATTTGCTCATGTTGTTTAGCATCTTCACTCAAGGCTTGCAAATTATGTTTACCATTCCACTGAGGTAAGCATTTTTTGTTCAAACTTGTGATGTAGACTCTGTCTAACACTTCATTTTCCTTTCTGGCTTTGATAACCTCAAAAATAAGGCTATTGTACTTTAGGAGGCCTGCAGTAGACCATCCATCAGAACTTGTATTGCCTTCATGTTGGTCTTTGGTATAGCATGCTTTGACTTTTCTTGGATTAAGTGGATTATGTTGGAATATAAATTCCCATCTTTTCCAACTAATTAAACGCAACAATAATGCAAATGCCTCATCTGATGTTGACACTAACTTACTGATAGGCTCATGTTGTCTAGTAAGACGTTTCCATTTGGACTTGCCAACAACACATCTCAAAATGCAATCATAAAAATAAATAGGAGGCATTATTTTGATTGTTTTGTTTTGTCATGATATCCTATAGGTCTATATCATAATAAGTTTCTTAAAACAATATTGAAAAACATTTGAATTAGAAATAACACATTGTCTTTGACCTAAAAGTCCTTGTCCTCTGAATATTACTTACCAACTAATTAAGTACTTGTTACTAAAGATTTATGATGTTGGCCTTTACTTTCACTACTAGCAGCTTTCATGCTCTTGTCTGTATGGATGTTGTAAAATGTATCATGATTGTCTTCATCATCTGAATAGTCAAAAGTAATACTATCAGAACTGCAAGTTTCACCTTTATTATTAATGATGCTTTTGCTTACCTTATTGCTGCAATCATTTTTTTTAGCTGCATCAGCTTTAAACATAGCAACAACAACCTTTTGAATAGCATTGTTAACATCATTACGTCTAGTAGCTATGGCATTTTTTACTACACCTTTGTAAGTGTTCCAGAACATCCATTTGTCTCTCAAGTGTGATAGGAAACATTTCTAACACCTTATTACCAATACTGTTGGGATGATCCAAATCATCTAATTCTTCTTGTGAAGTAATGAATTTGATTTCCTTAAAAATATCATACTTGACTTTCCTTGCTATAGTTTTGACAAATTATGGCAACGTTGGTAGGAACTTACATTTTTGGCTTGGGTAGTGGCTTGCTGCTGCTGGGTCCTTAATTCTTGGTTGACATTTTTCAAATATTCTACCTGCTTTAGTAGTTGCTGGAATTTTAGTCCATCTTTAGACAAACTAATGGATGATGAGTTAATAAGATTTTTAGTGGATTCTATATCATGTTTATGCTGTGTTGGTGGAGTTACATACAATTCTGCTAAATTATTTTGCCTGTACCTAACTGGTAATTTTTTACTCAATGATTCTGCCATGGTGTAAAATTTATTTTTGGAAGTGAGTTCTTTCCATGGGTCAGGATTGTGAATGAATTTTTTTGTAGTTATTTGAAAAAAAGTGGACTACCAAATAGTTCAAAAAAGTGGGGTGGAGGTACAATATGTATGTTAAAAATTTGTGTAAGTAAAATATACTATTAAATTGTACCAATATTTGCCAATTCAAAATTCTGTAGCTGCTACCATGGATTTTACATGCCTGCATATTATCCCTGCTTAAAAGCAGGGATATGCGCAATAACTCCCTATAATTTTTAGTAGGTGGAATTATGTAGCTGCATAGAAACTCTCAGTGTTCAGGCAAATTTACCTGTTTTGTGCCCAATAATTCCCTGCATTTTGCAGGGATGATTTGGTGAATACTTTAACTCCCTGCAATTTTCATGGAATTTTATTCAGGGATGCACACAATAAATCCCTACATTCTACAGGGATGATTTGGTGCATACTATGACTCTTTGCTATTTTCACGGAGTTTTCTCTGTGCACATTCTGTGCAGGGCTGCATGTTCCTACGCAATAATATGCCATGCTCACCTGCAAACAGTACCACACCATGTTGTTCTTGCCAGATCCATGATCCAGGTATGGTTTTATGTAGGGTCCTACACATTTTTCTGTTGCATGTTTTTTGAGCAGCAATGACAGCACCAAAAGAAATGACAGGAAGAGCAAAAGCTTCAGTGATGACAGTCAGAGCCCTGTTGATGGTGTTCACTTGAACAATATTCTGAGCCAACCAAGAAGACTAGATAAGTGAGTAAGTGATGTGTGCACTACATGTACCATAACATGTAGTGAACACATGGTAATTGTTCACGCATTATCATGCCTTTTCTTGGCTGCTTTTTTTCTAGCACGTAGGATTCTATGCTGTTCTGTACCAAGAAACTCACATTATTTTGTTTTCTTGTGTAAAATTTTCAGACAGCAGCCACAGCAACACGACCAAACTGCAAGTCTTCAAGGATCAAGAAAATTAAGATCACATCCAACTGCATGAACAACTTTCTTGTTTACCTCAAAAGCCAGGTCTTCAAGGATCAAGAAAAATCAAGATCACTTCCAACTGCATCAACTAATTTGTCTGCCTCAAGAGCCAAGTTTTCAAGGATCAAGAAAAATCAAGAGCACATCCAAGCTGTCTTGTTGTTCTAGTGTTCTGATCCAGAGTCCAATTATTGGCCCTCTAGTCATCTCTCCTATGCTAGAGGCTAACCAATTTCTGTTCCCATTTAAGATCACTGCTTTGCAGGGGGGTGCCCTGGTAACAATTGACTTAAATTCAGGCTGGGCAACTGGAAGTAGTTTGTTTCTCAGCCCTGCTACTTGTAACAACTTTTTAAGTTCCATAGTTTTCCATTCATAAATGGGTTGAGAAACTTCAATTTAATATTTGAAGTGTTTCTTTGTGGCTAACAAACATCCTATTGTACTGAATACAAAAGGAGAACAAGTTCAGTTGTGGAATAGACCTGCAAGTTGAGGCTTTACTATCACCTTGTGTGTTTTTTGTATTCATAGACTAGGCTTTTCCTAGATCCATAAAATGGATGAACGCAGAGTACCAAACCCTGAACTTAAAGAAAGAGCTGCTGCCAGATTTGCTGCCAAATATGGTTGCAAACCTCCAAAAAAAAGAGGAAAAAAAAAGAAAGCTAGTAAAGCTTGTGCAACACCAACACAAGCTCAACGTGCTTTAATATGCGGCAAGCAAGTTGAAGAAAGAAAGCAAAAAGAAAATTCCTCATAATCTCAAGGAACCATCCCTTAAAAAAATTCAGGATGGCCGTAACAGGTGAACTTTGAGTAATGACCCTGAAGATAAACAAAAGTTAGTCCCAGCTGACAGAACAGCAGATAAGCCTCTGTCAACTCTGTCAGCCATTGCTGATGAGTCAAAATCTAGTAATGTACCATATCAGAAAATCACTTCTGTATCTGATATTATTGGCAGTGAATCCGATCAGCCACTTGCAAACAATCCAGATACAATGGTATCTAGTGAAGAAACATCAGTTAGTGTTATAAAAGATAAAGATATCAAAAGGCATCTGTGTGTTGTCCCCAAGAAATTTTGGGTTCTTCACACAAGACCTCTACATCACTATGTCAATGTGAATCATTTGACAGTATCTTCTTTTGCTAGGTATATTTCTGAACAAAAATTTTCAAAGACAAAATTTGAAAAAGAAAGCTACCTGATAGATGTAACATTTTGCTGACCTCATGATCACTTCACCTATTTTTGTGAAACTAGAAGAAAGCACTAAGCCTACAAAATGCTGCTAAATTGAGAGAGAAGTTAAATTACTTCTTCATTGAATACTTTGATGATTCTGGAACAAAAACAGAGAGCATCAATGCTGCATTGAATGCCTCTTCCATACTTTGTATTCATGAAGGTATTACTCCAGGTAACTGGAATGATGTTCATATAATTGGGGCATGTTTATTTTGCTCTACAAGAAAAATATATATTTGAATTTCATTGGAACATCAAGTCAAGCATTGGAACACTACTTTTTAACAAGCAATTGTATGTCAAATGTATTTTATGAAAAAAAGTGGTACAGATGGTTTGGGCCAGTTTAGGCTGTCCTTACTTCAAACATTCTGCACCAAATATAATATCACTGGCGAAGCACCTTTGTCTTATCAAAGTGTTCCTTTGCCAATCAATCCAGTTTTATATCAGAAATGGATTCAAGAAAAGATATCAAGATAAATATGAGGAACATGAGTTATACAATAAGGAAGGAAAACCCAAAGAATCTAATGATATCATCAATGATAATTTCTTAATTATTTACCAGATGATTTGACTAGGTATGTTGCAGCCCTAGATGATATTGATAAGGAACAGAACATATCAGAGCATGTTCAAAAGATTCTTCAAGAACCACAAGAAATAATGTCAGATAACAGGCTTGTTTCGACAGTTGGCAAAAAGCAGCATGCAATGCTTTACCTAATCACAAAGGGACAGAAAGATTTTCCAATGGTTCTTTTTCTTTTAGATGTCTGGCTAGACAAATATTTTCATGTGGATGATGAATAATTTACCTATGGCTTAGAAGATGGTATAATGAAGACACATTATCCAAATCCAAGAATTAAGATAGTACCAGAACCAGTAGCAGCAACTGCACAATTAGACAGTGATGATGATGGTGCTGTTTCTGCAAAATTTGACAAAGAAGAGGTCGAGGTCGAGGAAGAATATGTAATGAAATCAGAAGGTGATGCTTCAATTCAACCTGCCAAGCGTACAAGATCCCAACTAACTCCACAAAAAGATAAAAAGGTGGATGAAGCTGATGATGTTGATAGTGCTGTTTCTGCTATGGTTGATGACCAGGATGAGGAGTATGTAGTTAAACCTGTTTCAGACAATGATAAGAAAAAGGCAACTGCCAAGCCTAGTATAAGAGACCAATTAAGTCAAAAGAAACTAAAACAGAAAGATACTAAAAGAACACCCGGGACATCATCAACAAAATCTGGTAGAGAGGCTACCTGTGGTTCCTGTTTGAAGACAGCAGATAGTGTAAGCAAAGACCTCTTATGTTTGTATTGTAGACAACCCCAACATGGTGCTTGTTCCAAAAGAATGATATCTCAGGACAACGTAGTGGTACGATGAGCCTATGATTTTTCTGTTCAGTAAGAGGACACACATCATTACATGGTTGTATGCAAGAGATGTGATGAAAACCGTCTTGAACCCATGTGTTGCAGTGCAAGAGAAGATGGTGGACATCCCCAAGAAATTTTAGTGGCATGTTTCCAGTAAAAGCATTTCATCTACAACAATCATGTATGTTAATGCATTGAATGCAAAAATCCAGTTCATCCACAATGTGCCAAATGGATATTTGATGACAGAGAAAATACATTCACTTCCAGTTTGCCACTGTGTTGGTCTTGTTGTATCAAAATGGACCTTAGTCAAAAAGATGACAAGTATTATTCCAATGCAAACAGAAAAGTCACAGTTCTTTATGACTTTATAAGAAAAGGAACTGGTGATGAAGAAAATAATAAATTTAATCAAATCCATGCTGTAGATAAATTCTTGAAATTGTCAGTTGAGACAGAGGAAACTTTCAAGCATATTTCAAGACGTGTCTCATTGATTGGTCCTGAAGAACTTCATCAATTTGTTGATATTCATAAAGAGGATTGTCAACAAGAGGAATACATGCCTAGTGGAATGATTGACAAACTAATAGCATCACCAAGTGCCAGTCATTATGCACAAAGTCTCTTTACAACTGATGGACCATATCTCCTTAGAAATACTTGGTTGAATAATACCATAGTATAGTTTTATACCGCTGTCCTCAATTCAATAACTGAAGAAACCAAGACATGCATTTTCTTAGGTCCTATCACATCTCATGGTTGCAATGATGATAAAATTGAAGAAAATAGTATGTACAAATATTATACAGAATATGAACACTTTGATCAGTTGGGCCTTGCTTTACCAGATCCTTTAACATATAACATTTATTATCCTCCCCGTAATCCATCATATGTTGAAAATGAAGATGGAAGATGCAGCTGAAGATGTTCATTACAAGGAACCATCACAAAATGTTCGTGGCCAAAGAGATGGCTCCGGTTTTGGGTTTCATCAATGCCGTTTTATGGAAAACCTTGCTCTTTCTAAATCTGACTGGATGATAAAGCATTATTCAAAAGAAGATATGGAAGACTACATGTGAGTCATTGGAAAAAGAATCCTGAATTTTGAGGGAAACCAAACTTTAGAGATAATTCAAGTTGATACACAAGAGATTGATTATTTTATAAGATCCTCAAGAGGAAAACTACCTATTATACTTTCTACTCCTGCTGTAGAAGTACCAAACACTGATGACAAGAAGGCAGAGGAGCAGACACCAGATGTAAGAAAGGAGTACAACAATTCATTAGGTGATGTTATTGAATTAGAGGTTAATAAAAAAACCCATGAAGATGGTTAGAACAAAGAAGATTGAAGAAAGAACAAGAAGAAATGAAGAATATGACTAACTTTTTCAAAGATGAACAAGCTCCAGAAAAATAGGAAAAAGAAGAAGAAGATGATGATGAAACAATTTCTTGCAAAAAACATTTAAATAAGTATACACCAACCAGAATTGTAAATAAAGTCAAGGAACTATGTAATACAGGGGAAAGAATTGTAACCCACCCTATTAAAGCACCAGCAAGATTGACTGAGCCTTCAACGTTGACAAGAAAAGGAAATAAGAAAGAAAAGAAATACAGAAAAAGCACCACAATATAAGATTACTGCTGAAAATCTTGAAAAAAATTTGTGAAGAAGTGGTGAATTCTACAAAGGATGAAGGCAAGACAAAAAGGATAAGGAATTAGCTTATGAAGAACTTTTCCCCATTGTTACACAAAGATATTTTGATGCTCAATGGGAAGCTTACAGAAATGACCATTTAAGATATCATGAGGAGAGATGGCCAGATTTTAGAAATCTAGATGAATTCAAGAAAAAATTTAAGCCAAAATTGATTTCTTGAGAGGTCCAGATGCTCCATGAACTTGGTATTCAGATTACAGAAACATAAATGAACTACACAGAGATAGGCAAAAGTTTTTGGATATGCTAAAAGCTGAAACAAAATTTACAAGGTGGTGAACAAATAGTTAGCCTCAAGGATATCCCTAAAAAACAAATTCTGAAAGGAAACAATGAAAGACGCACAACTATAGCAGCCCATTGGGCAGGAGCATTACAAGATGGAGAAGGTCATCTTTTGAATACAGAGTGGGTAGAATGCTTTGTATTGAAGAGTATACAAAATAACATCAAGGCCAGACCCAATAAGTTCATCCATCTTCCTGCAGGGTCCAATAGAAACATTATTGGACCTAAGGAACCATTACCAGGCAGATGGATTCCACCCCCAAGACCCAAAGTCAAGTATCAACAAGGAAAATAAAAAACATGTGTTTATGGTAACTTGGCTAGCTGTTTGCATTACCATGGCCATGACAAACTTGCACAATTATTCTGTTGATAACATCAAGGCTTTGCAAAATGCCATAGAAACATATTTTGGAAAAAAATGTTATGTGAAAAAATAACAGGTAGTATTGACCTAATAAACCTATCCCCTGAGTTAGGAATGTATCCCATAATTGTGGTATTGCAAGGTCATGATGGAAATTGTGAGCATACCATCAGTATATTGGGTAATTGGATTTTTGATTCTAATCTGCCAGAAGATCTTCCTCTCACTAGACATAGTTTAGACTGGAGTGTTATGGGAAAATTCAAGAAAGTAGTGGAAGGTCTACAATTCATTTTATAAAGAATACATTTATTTTATATACGTTTTTATGTCTAGGTACTAAAAATTTTCTGCAAAAGTTTTATGAGGATCAACTACAAATATCTGTCCAATGTCTTCCAGAGTAAATTCAACATGTTCTTCAATAATATTTTCAATGCAATAAGCTGGACCTTTTACATCAACCACAGGTACTAAAGAGTACATGTAGTTTCCTTGGTTAGTCATCTGTAAATTGAATGTCTTCATTAATACAGATAGATCCACTGGATATTTAGTTGCAAGTACACAAATTAGTTGAACTTCACATGATAAATCATTCTCAGCTGCAAGATCATCTTGTATGTCCACAAATCCTAGAATCTTTGCAATCCTTGGGTAATGCATTCTGTCAGTTAAAATAACAAAAATCATACCAAGTTCTGATAGTCAGATAATATGGATGTGCTCTATACAGTGTTTGTTGAATATAACATTCTGATCCCATTTGAACCTTAATTTCAGGTTTATTGTTCAATTGTTTCACCTATATACTGAAGAATGGAGAAGGGATTAGTATAAGGTGTACATTTCCCAAAATCTACATCAAAGTATGATTCACTTGTTTCAGGGTTTTTGGTTATTTGAAAACTGCATTGAGTGCCAGCTAGCACCCCCCCTATGTGGTTCTTTTTGGGTTTCTCCTTCCAGTTGTCTAAATCAATAGTCAATTTAGCAAAATCAATTAGGTACGTTTCATACCATTTGTTTGCAGTTTGAACTGACAATGTGCTTGGACGTTGTTGAGTTAATCTAGTCAATTTTGGACATTCTTTATGTGTCCATTTTCAGGTCTGGATGTATTGACATTTTGTGGATTGCCATACCTTTTGATGTATTGTACAATATGGCTTATTTGATAAAATTTTGTGGTATTTAATCCCAAGTCTTAAGTACAATCAATCAATTTGGGATACAATACCATTAACTTTCTGAAAGAATGCTCATGTTCATCTACTGTTGACAATAATTTTTGTCCATTTTTCATCCAACAATCAAGACAAAGCATCTTTTCCATCAAATGCATATATTCAGGAGACTTGATTGTGCTAGCCACCAACCATTATTGAATGTAACAATTGGCATGTCACAGTCACTTTAGTGTCCACATTGTTGTGAAATTTTGGTTAAGACAGATTCAAATACAGTCCCGCTTTGCCAAGAATTTCATTATACAAAAAACCAGTACACTGGTTTTTCAACCCAGCATCTAGCCAATGTAACATTTCAGGTGGTATTGCTCCTGATATCCCTTATTCATTGTCTGTCATATCTATTTCACCAAATGTATTATCTAATTTGTAGTTTGACATTTCCTGCAACTTATCGTCAGTTACCAAAAAGAGTTTCTTTCTTTTGCATGGTTTGCAAATAACAATAGGATAGGCTGCTTCTGCAGCAGGACAGTCACAATCTCTGCATAAACGCTTGACTAATCCAGAGTGGGATTTTTACCTTTCACATAGATCATCAGAGCCTTCACAATCACCTAAAACAGCAACAACAGGAATCTCCTTATGCATGTATGCCATTAATTCATATATTTGTGGTTATGCCTCCCCAATACAAACAACAACAAGAGGCATTTTTAACATATCCTTATGCATATTGCCATTAATGCATATATTTGTGGTTATGGCTCCCCGACTTTGCTCTTGCTTGAAACAAGATAGAACTAATCTTAGAGCTATATGATAATTCCTGTTATTGCAGCCTCTTAACACAATATCATCCTCTTATCCATCATTATCTTCAGGTCTATTTATAAACCCAATTGGACGCCATGCATGTGATTGATTCCTAGCTGCTTCCAAAAGTGCCATCAATATATTTTTTTTGTGGTACACAAATCTTTGTTACTATTCTGACAAAACTTCACCTTGGTGAATTTCTTCAAGTGTGTCACCAACTTCATATTCAGGTTTGTACTTGGTTGGATCAGTCTCAGATATCCCTGCGTTGTGTGCATTGTTGATTCTTGGATCATTTATCAAGGATTCAAACATTGCTTTGAAATCAAACACTACTACATCTTCTTTACCACCCCCTTCTAACATGTAAGGGATTGTGCTTGGCTTACAATTTGCAGTTTTGAATGTTCTTTCCAACTTTTTAATAATAGTTTTCCTTTGCAAATTCTTTCTAGAAAAAGTAACTTCACGGGATATAGCATTCTCAACCCATGCAATTATCTTATTGAACCAGTTCAGTGGAGCCCCAGCTCTTGTAACATGAACTACAGTTCTGTACTCATGGTAGTTTGATGAGATAAATAACAGGATACTCCTGATTATCCGATGTACCATCAAAGGCATCATCATCATTATTGTTGTTGTTATTATTTGAATCCAAGTTTGAGCTGCCATTGTCAGTAAAGTGTGTATCCACATATTGGGTGGGATCTTCTTAATCATTTTGATAAGCCACAGGGTCTTGTGATTCATGTGATTCATTAGCAGCTACCTTTGTACCATTTTGATATATGTAAGCTGTATGGACACTGATTGGAGCAGTATCATTGCATAAGATATCTCCACAAAAATTCTGCAGTAGGCAAGTTGCCAGACTTTTGTGATATGTCAATCAACCATAGTACAGATGTACCATAATGTAATGACGTCGCTGAGAAGGACAGACAAGATAATGTGATTATGTCATTGAGCGGACAGACACAAACGTGCAATGATGCACCACGTACATGTGAACATCACAAGCGAAGCATATCAAAATCCACTCCACAGCAGAAGCATGATGCGTCACGCCAGAGTGCGATGATGCTCAGGGAGTTCCGTTCACATGGTAAAAGTAAACTCCATTGGAATCTGAACTCTAAGTAGATCTGCTGTAGGATCCCGTACTGCAATTGGGTCAAGAAGATGAATTGGTAGATTGTCAGATACTTTTAACAACTAGTTGAAATAGCTCATAATTTATTCACTCTAGCTAAACTCATTTTTTTCACCTATCTTTTCAATAATTGTTGTTAGCATAGCGCATAGTGTTACCACTCCACATGAAAAACAGTAAGTAACTATCAAATATTTTTCCAATGCGAAGGGACTCAACAATGAATGTTGTTACACCTAACTGAGGTAATGGTCATAGCTACCAACCACCTCCTATCCCACTAAAGATTCTGAGTATGGAAGAGCAGAAGCTAGCTAAAGTGCAGTACGCCAAAGTCAGCCTGCTATCTAATCCTGGAGATCAAAACTCTGAAGAGAAGTACACTATGGAGTTTTGCCTTAAGAAGCATTTTTTCCCACTTGAGGCGTTGAGGCGCTCATGATGCAGAAACACTACATGTGCCAGTTCCTCAGGAAGCCACGTGAATTAACATCCAAAGAGTACAAAACTGATCTACACAGGCTCAATGGCTACTTAGAGAAATTCCCTGGAGCGGACAAAAACTCTAAGCTCTCCAATGAAGAAGTACTCAAGATCCTTGAATGACACACCTCAGTACAAAGGCCTGCCAGCGTTTCTGGATTTTCTGGAACGTATGGAAGTTACCAACAACATAGGAGACCCATCAGGACTTAGGACTAAGGACAAGCCAGGTCACAAGGATAAACCTGACAATCCAGCTAACGGCCAGGATGGTAAAGACCATAAGGTACCCAAAGGCAAACACAAGTACTCCAAGATTCACAAGCACAGTGAATGCCGTGCCTTAGACAAAAATATCGACCAGCATCAGAAACATGATGGAAAGGCAGAACAGCCAAAATACAGGTGCACGTGGTACAACAAGCAGGAATTGAATGCCATCATGGTTCAAGTCAAAGAATTATTGACTATGGGTTCATCTAATAAGAACAAGCACAAATACAATGATATCAACAAGAAATCCCATGACACCGATACTGATGTAGAACAATGCTACAACTTCAACTTTGATACCTTAAGTATTGACAGTGATGAAGAATGAGATAATACCAACATAGCGAATAACATAGAAAGCCAATTATTTAATTACCATACGCCTAATCATCTGTCTTGTAATACATTTGGAGACTTGCATAGTCCAAGAAAATGGCCTAAGACTAAGCATACTTGCCCAGTAACAGTCGCGTTGATGCTAGTACGCAAAGCACAAAGGCAGAAAACCAAACCACTTAAAGTACTTTTAGATTCCGGCACTTCAGCCACTACAGTAAAAAAGAAGTTTACCAAGAAGCTTAAGTGTAAGCCTGCACCCAAGACACTTTGGAGAACCAAGGGCTGAAAACTTTCAACCAATCAAAAGGTCTGTGCAATACTCAAATTGCCCAAATTTTATGAGCAAAAGGCCATTGAATGGGAATGTCATGTTGAGGAGACGGAAGGTCAACAATCATACAATATGATAATTGGATGCAAGCTCCTAGAGGAACTAGGAATGATACTTGACTATAAACAGTGTGTAATAACTTGGGAGGACGCAGAAGTCCCAATGAAAGTGACTGATTATGAGATTGAGGAATTTTACAGTATGCTGCGTGAGGATGCTGAAGTCTCAATGAAATTGACTTATGAGATCAAGGAACCATACAGTATGCTACAGGAATTCAATGAGCCTAAACAAGTATGCAAAGCCACTAGTTGTATGGACAAGATACTGGCCACCACGTACAATAAGGCTGACCTCAACAAAGTGATGAGATTGTGCTGGCATCTGCCTCCTAAGGACAAAACAGCTTTGAACGTACTACTTAAGAAATACGAACCTTTGTTTGATGGTACTCTGGGCATTTTGAACATTGACCAAGTCAGTATAGAAATAAAAGAAGGCTCTAAGCCCTATCATCATGGGAAAGCCTATCTGGTACCCCATGTATACAACTGACTACTTAGAGAAGAGGTAGACCAGCTAGTATGTATAGGAGTACTACAAAACTTAACAGGTCAGAATATCCAGCACCTAGCTTCCCACGGCCTAAGACAAAAGATACTATCAGGTTTGTTTCTGACTTCAGGAAACTGAACGAATGTATCATACAACATCCATTTCCTATTCCCCATTTTCAGGAATTACTTACAAAACTTGAAGGTTTCTCATATGCATCATCTCTAGACTTAAATTTGGGATAATATCACATACCTATGACAAAAGTCAAATCAAACCTCAGGCATGTTGGCAATGGTTTGTAGAAGAATTTGCACTTGAAATACGCTATATAAAAGGCAAACATAATATAGTTGGAAGCTGTTCCAGAATGCTATATCACCAACAAACATATGGCAAAAAACATACTGCCTCAATATGCATCAGCACAGCAATAGTGACAAGGGATTCGCCCTCAGTTATCCAGATATTCTTAAATATCAACTAAAGGACAATCAACTCAGACGAGATGCACTTAAGAAGAAAGGTTTTGCCAAATGCCTATTTCATGGGGGCAGGAATTCCTACAGCCTTATATGCTACAAAAATAAAATATGCGTTCTGTCAACCCTAAAGAAACAAACAGTACAATGGTACCACACGTATGCTGTGTTATTATGATCAACCCAGCTACCACAGGATGGTTCGAGACTGGTAAGACCGGTACCAAAGAGACAATACGACAGCACTTATGGTGGTCTAAACTAGGTGAACACATAATGACCTACTGCAAACAAGACTCAAAGTAAAAAGTACAGACACCTGCCTGAAAAAGATGTAGAAGCCACACCATGGGATCGTCTATGCGTAGATCTCATAGAACCTTATATGATCTCAAGAAAAGGTTGCAAGGACCTCACCCTATGCTGCATGCTGCATTACTATGATTGACCTGGCTACAGGATGGTTTGAGATTGCCCCTTGGTCCAAAAGGAGCAGCATCAAAATTGTAAACATACTGGAACAACAGTGGTTTGCACAATACCCAAAGACGACTTCTGTAGTATGTTAGATGATGAATACCACATCAAACGTAAACCAATCACTACCTGTAACCCACAGGCAAATGACATAGTGGAGAGGATACATCAAGTAGTGGGTAACATGATAGGAACCCACAAGGCACAACATAGTACCAAAGAAAACCCCTGAGCTGGTGTATTAGCTGCTATCGCATACGCCGTATGTTCCACTTATCATACTACTCTCCAAGCTATGCCTGGCCAGATAGTTTTTGGTAGAGATATGATATTTAATGTTCAACATGAAGCAAACTGGAAACATAAACATAGTAGGAAACCAGCTAGAATAGCTAGCAACATTCAGCATGAAAAGCTAAGGGAATCAAGTACGATTGGAAAGTAGGCCACAAAGCCCTACTAGAAAACAACAAGTCTAATCTGCGTAAATACAAGTCAAGTACACTGCAACAATACCGTAACCTTACAACGCAGACCAGTACTTGCCAGACTCAATATTTGTTGCATTAAGCCTTACTACGCTGCTGCCGCCACAAAAAAAGTACTAGATTGCTAAACATGGGGGCGAGTGCAGTAGGTGAGTTGTGAGACTTGTGCAATAGTACGGATGTACTGTGAAGTAATGACATCACAGACAAGGACAGACTAGATGATGTGATGATGTCATCAAGCAGACATACACAAATGTGCAGTGACATGCTGCGTACATGCAAATGCTGATGTCACAAGCAAAGCATATCAAAATCCACTCCACAGTAGAAGCAAGATGCGTCACGCAAGACCACAATGATGCACTGGTCCGGATAACTCTCATTGCCTGCCTTGGGGAGTTCCATTCACATGATAAAACCAAACTCCATTGGAATCCGAACTCTAAGTAGATCCGTTGTAGGATCCCATACTGCAATTGGTTCAAGAAGATGAATCAGCAGATCCATCATAGGATCCTGTACTGCAATTGGTTCAAGAAGATGAATTGGTAGATTGTTGACTATTTTTAGCAACTAGTTAAAATTGCTCATAATTTATTCACTCTAACAAAACTCAATCTTTTTCACTTAACTTTTCAATATTGTTGTCGGCATAGTGCAAGTGCGCTTGTCAATATGGTTTGTGAGAGCTCAGTGAGAGTTGAACAGCCTACCACAGGCTTCACAACTTAGGGTGGCTCTCTTTTGTGAGCTCAAGACAGAGGACTGGTGAGATTGAGATTTTGTGTTTTTGGTCATGCTATGTAACCTCCTTTAGAGCTATTGTTCTTAGTCTGTTGCTACTGTTTGTTTGGGTCAAGTTACAGGGTATCTCTAGGCCTACTGGTCAGTGTGTGATCAGCAGCTTGAGCCTAAGCAATACACTGATTCTCATGTGATGAGAGACTTTTTTTGTCATGAACTGAAAAAAAATGTGCTTGATGAGGCCAAAATATGGGACTTAGAAAGAAGGAAATAATACACAGACCAATGACCATAGTGACAAGTGAGCAATAAATAAGTGATGAGCCAGCCATTCTTCTAGTTCATGACATGAAAAATTGATTCACTGACATATTTCTGTCAGTGAGTCAAAAAATTATGTGGACAGACAGATAGATTCATTGCTTTGAAGGACAGACTTAGGTCCAGACTGGTGGGAAATGTTGTTCTGATGTTCTTGTTAAAGAGCTTCTTCTTATTTGGTTTCTTGGAGTAGGTCTCTTTATCACCAACTTTTTTTTTGAGTACTTCTTGTTTAGTGTTACCAAAGCTTTGTATTTATTTTCTGCATAGGTGATATCTGTACCATCGTTGTAACAGTTTTGTGCTCTTTTAATGTAATCTTTGAATTATTTGTATGGAACAACACTCTAAGCCTTGAAAAGATTAACCAGAAGATCTTCAGTTTGCTTGCCATGGGAGGCAAGTGCTTGTACTTCAGCATGGACATATTTATTTAAAGTAATTATGTTGAAGTTTACTTCAGATATATAATTGTCTAAAGAAGATAGGTTCCATGGGCCCTAGTAATGTTGGTTTTAAATAAGAATGAGCCATCTGGTTGTCAATAATATAATAATCTTCCTTCATGGTTTCAATGATTGAAAATAGCATTTGAAGTTAAGGAGTTCTTGAGCTTAGTGAATAACATGAGTGAGTTCTGCTTATTCCTGTTGTTTTGAATCATTCATGTTGTAGTATTGTGATGCCCTATTGTTTGACAAGACTTAAATTATTAACTGTACTGTCTTCAGTGACTGCAATGGATAAAATCCTATCCCAACCATTTAGATGGGCTTGATCACAAACTGGTCCAATGAAGACTAGCATATTCTTCTCTTGACAATCAAACGTTGGATTCAGGTGAGTCATTGCTCTCTCCCATAATTTTGCATGGCATTTGTTATTTTTGTAATCAAGAAGCCCTTGTATTGCTAGGTCTGCAGCCTAAGCACACCTCTCACAGGTGGTGCTGGTGGATGAAAATTGCCAGAAGGAGAAATCAGAGGTTGATTACACAGCCATGATTTCTTGTTGTTGCCTGCATTGGGCTTCAGCCTCTCTTTTTGTTTGTTGATGAGTTCTGTGAATCTTGGGGCAATATTAAATAGCACAAAGAAAGCATATGGGAATTGTTACCTCTTCCAAAAGTATCTGGCAATGGACTTGGAATGATGTTCTAGTTCCAGATAAGTTAGTTTAATTTAAACATTAAAATAATGTAAAATGAGATCAATCCTTTTGTGATTTATGAACAAATGTGTAACATATTAGTGGGAACTGATATAATTATGTCAAGGGATCTGCGTTTGCGTTTGTTACTTATGTTGAAGTTAATAAGTTTATACGTGATTGATATGATTGAATTCTGTCACATCAAAGAAGCGAATGGGAATCTTTGGATTCAATCTAATCCATTTACCTTGGACTGAAGGTTGTGTAGATGGGTAAACAGAAGGCACACATGGTGGGGGATCTGATGGTAAGTTAGATGGAATGCTAGATGGGCATCTAACAGAAAGGAAGATGGTGCCTCTGATGGTTTAGAGGAACTTTTTGGTGCAAGCATGGAGTTATGTCAAGAAACAAGGAAGAAGCCGCCCAGCCAAAGTCACCACTACCTGCAACTGGATTATCTGTCCTTGTTCCAAAGGGGCTACAGGAAAGTATGGATGTCATGTATTTTTCAAAAATTCATGACCATGTAAAAACTTCAATTTGAATTGTGAGCCTTGGTATTGCAAACTTCAAAACTAGATGAAGATTCATAAAATAAAAATGCTTTTAAAGTACAACTATTTTAATTTTTTAAACAAATTCTATTTATTTTCTGGTATATTATCAGAGTAATCATCTTTAAATAATGGTTCAAGATTCAGTATTGAGATTTGGGTTATATCAACTACTGCAGAAAAGCAAACTGAATGTTGGTTGGTATCATGACAAAACCATTTGCTCATGCAAACAAATTGCTTGAATCTTTAGTTAACCGTTTTTTGATGAGACCTAGCCCTTCCCTGCATTGGTAACTTTGATCAATAATTTGCAATACTTTTGGGGCACTTTACATGCCAAGGTGCTTGTCTTTAACAAACATCAAAATATATTTATATCAGGCCATTTTTTTGGTGCAAAAGGTACATGTATCCAACAAATGCATTCATTTTTATGTTTGAAGCAACTTCATACCACAATGCTGACTTTTTGAATTTAAACAAATAAAACTGAAGACCAACTTCAGATATTTGATAGTCAGTTCCTTCCACTGACAACATACAGGGAAAAATATGAACAAACAAAACATTTCTTACAAGATGTTGGGTTGAAAGATATATTTGTGATTGCTCTTTCACCGTGGACAAAAAGTTCATCTGGTACACAGGATACAAAGAGGATTGCACGGTACAGCAGTAGCAGTACAAACAACTTTACAGAAGACATTTGTAAACAAATGAGAGCTAGGATCATCCGATCGGATTAGCATCCTGACGATGGCAAAACGACAGTGTTGAGGCAAAACGGCAACTCACAAACATCATTGATGCCAAGCTCAAGGACAGGACAACAGGCAGAACACCAAGAGTTAAAAGAGTGGACCAAAGTCGGGATAAACAATAAACGCTATACAAATTTCGTCTTCAGATGCATATGAATCTACCTTTGTATAAAAATCAGACCAACCTTTTCAATGTACCACACCACCAAAAGATCCTCTGCTCTGAACTCTTCAAGATCAACTCTACTACCAACATCCTAAAATGGGAAGATGAAGAACAAAAAAGTAAGTCTAAAACCAACCCAATCACAACAATCAAACAACTCGCAACGGACAAAAAGGCTCTTTCTGACTAGATAGCAGGTACTACTGAATCAACGGATCGCAACATCAAACAAATGCTTAAGTTCTTTATGTACATTGAAACGTCGATTAACTATGCGGATTTTCAAAAAAAGCTCAAACCGTGGTTGGAAGCACACAAACACAGAGTTTTTGCAACTATAAACTGTCAACAACAAACAATTGTCTACTCGCTTGGATCAAAGATAGTCATCCTGACTGGACAAGACTTGACAATCTTCAAGAAAAACTTCAGGAGTTAATCATTCACAATTATGAAGAATAGGTCAGCTGTGAACTCGACTTGTATCCACATCGTACTCGTATTGGAAAAGGCCCCAATGCCATTTTTATTTGGGCAATTGGCATCACCTGTAGCTTAAGCAACGTACAGGGATACATGCATTTAATTTGTAAAGGATTGTCCAAACACGACTCCACACCCGATAGTCTCAAGCACATCCAAATTATTCCTTTTCATCCCAAACAAGGGATAGTATTTAAAACCAAAATTGGCAAGAGATCATGACAACCTTATGATGCGGTTTGCTGATATTACCACTCCTCAATTGATGAAAGAAATGGACGAATATGCAAAGACTCATGCTACATACTCAGTTCAGGAATATCTCTTATCTCAAAAGACCACCAATAATTCCAATCTATTTCAGTCAGTTGAAAGTTGGGATTAAAATGCATATTTAGTCATTTACAGATAACATCTAAAAATAGCAGTCGATGACTTCTTTTCCCATCTCAAAGCCAAAATGGAGGATACATTTCAGCAAGACTTCATTGACAACTCTTTTACTTCCATTCAAAATCATCTTGATGTAATAGATATTCATGACAACAATTAGGCAATTTCTACATTCAGTGCAGCGGACACTTACTACAAAAGCATCAAATCATATGGTGTATTGTTCACACATGAGACAAAAGCAACTAACTCTACTACATCTAGCACTCAATCAGGTCAATAGACTCCACAAAAACGTCTCCCATCCATAACTCTAGGCTATGGTGATGATGTATCATCCTTAGGATCATCATCTGCACCAGCAAAGAATGTATGGAACTCACCTCCCAAAATTGTGCAAAATCACACTGACACCACAGTAGATGACAATACCTCTGTCGCAACATTAAAATCTGAAGTACAAGGATGGTTTCATGATTTGAAACAAGAATCCAAAATAGAGCAGGAAAGCAGTCTTCAAAAATTCAATTAATTAAAGGACAAATTATTGGAAGTTACAGCAAGCAATGCAAAACTCAAACAAACAAATTGAAGTTATCCAAGAAAATCACAAACAAGCATTAGAATACCAATGATCGTTATTTGAAGATCTCATAAAAAAACTTAAAAGACCTTGTGAATCAATCAACAACTACAACTTCAAACAGCCACAGCTCCAACATCGCCATTTCAAAAACAACAGAAAGTCAATCCAAGCAATGAGGAAGTTGACAGTCCATGTCAACCACCTGGCATTGGAACACCTGCTGAAGCCAATCAATCCCAGCAGACTCTAAGGCGTCTCTAGTTCAGCAACAGGATGAAAAACGCACTACAAACACTATAACACAGCGCATGAATCACACAACATTTACAGCACAACTGAACAAACAAACAGAAAACTCATACTCACATCCACACAAAGAAAATAATGCCACAGCATCACTGTTCTTCTTCATAAACGCAAATGGCATATACACAACACCAACAAAACTAACCAACATATTCATGACAACAAAGGCGCTAGAAGCAGGTGTAATAGGACTAGCAGAAACCAACGTCAACTGGAAAAACGTATATCTAAAAGACAAATACACCTATACCATCAAGAATCTGTGCAAACAGTCTGCCAACTTCAATAACTGGAAAGCCACAAAGACACAATTTTCAACATCTCAAATACCATCTGTATCCGATATAAAAAAATGAGGAACAGTTACCACAACAGTAGGTAAATGGGTTGGCTGAGTTTCATCATCTGGCCATGATGCCAGACTTGGATGATGGACATGGATGACATTCAAAGGTGACACAAACTTGACAGTAATTACAGCGTACAGAGTTTGTCAAGAAAAAGGCAACAGTGGAGATATGACAGCACACGCGTAACAATCGCCATTATAAGATATCAAAGTCTTGAAGGCAAAACAGTGAAGCTGTTGTACTTATGATCGATGCTAATGAGGAATGTCTATCACCTAATTTGAAGCTTTGTCAAACAACGGACAGTCTGGCCATGACAAATCTTCACCATCTATTTCATAGCAAAAATTGCCCAAATACTTATGCAAGAGGTATCCATAAAAAAATTGCAGCAAATACAACAAACGCTGGATTATTACCATTCAAAATGGGCATGGACACTGATTATAGAGGTCTATATGTTGACGTCAAAGTCCAAAACATTTTTAGGAGTTCCACTACAGAACTACAAACACCAACAAGAAACATGCAGAAGCATTAAGAACAGTAGTCAACAAAGCATGTAAAAATCAGAATATTCAAAATTGCCTAAACTAGCTTTATACAGTATCCGCCCATAGATGGAACCCACATCATCAAGAAGCGTTAAATAAAATGGACAAAACATTCACAAAAATAGTGTTAGCTGCTGAAACCAAAGTATGCCACAAACTGTATGGCTACCCAATATCTGAAAAGTTAATCCAAGCGGTTCAACTTTTAAGGTACTGGAAATCTCAACTTTTGAATTTATTGCTTCCAATGATTAATCTCAGCACGTTGATTCAGAGACTAGAAGATGAATTAGGAATTCCACAACATATTTGCAGCAATACGATGACTATTCCTCAAATAAAAACAACCATATCATCAGCACAGAGTAAACTAACTTCTATCCAAAAAGAGGCAATTCGACAAATGGCTCTTGAAGCAGCCCAAGAAAACAAAAACTTGGTAGAACAAGCTATTACTAATATGGCCTCCAGGGAAAGAAGCAAATGAATGTATTCTAGAATAAAATGAGATATCTCACACAATAAAAGGAGTTCTGTATATTACATTGAGGTTCCAGCCAATGGAAAACCACTGAACCTGAGCACAGCATGGAAAGAAGTGAGGGAAGCAGAAGAAGTACATACACAACTTTTGAAACACTCAGAGGATCATTATTGTCTAGCTCAAACAATCCCATTTGGCAAATCAAATCAGCCAGAGGATGGCATCTCAGATTCACTGGAACAGGACAAGTAGCACATGATATTCTGCAAGGTATGTTAGATTACAACATCAACGAACTACATGAAGAAGCAAAACAATTCATCAGATAACTCAGACAACAGGAATGTCCAACAATGAAAACAATGATAGCACCGTCAGAGGTATATCAATTGTACAACAAATGGAACAAACATACTTTGACATCATCGTCTAGCATTAATACATAGCACCCAAGCACTCTCAATTTTGACAATGCTCATGAATATACCATTAAAACATGGGAAACCCTTATCACAATGGGAAAACTTGACAATGTGTATGATAGAAAAAGACATAGAATCTCCAAAACTACACTGATTGTGTCTAATACACCTATGTGAAGCTGATATGAAATTATAGCAAAAATAATCTGGGCCAGGCGCTTTATTTATCATTGCCAAGATCATAAACTTCTACATTCAAGCCAACATGGAGGACTTCCAGGTTTCGAAACTCAGCATGTACTGCTCAAATTTTGTATGACCACTGATTCTGCATTAATGATGTGACACAACCTTGCCATTAACAACAATGATGCAGAGGCATGTTATGACAGAATCATTCTAGCAATTAATGGTATTTCACATCTTTCCAAAGGCATGCCCTTGTCTGCAATAAAAGTTCAGAATTCTCTACTACTTAACATGAAATATTCAGTAAAAACAGTGCACAGAACATCTACTATGACGTGGACCAATTCAGAAGAAGATCCAAAAATTGGGACAAGGAGGTGGATGGTCACCATCTGGATAGGCCAGTCTCAGTGCTGATATGATCAACACACATGGAAAAGTATCCTTGCATGGCATGATAGTTCAATCAGTAACAGGTTCCAATGACTCTGCAACGAGAACTATTGATGAATACATCAATGACGCAAACAATGGAGTAAATGATGGGGATCACCAAGAAAGCACAAACTATATAGAATTACTCAACAGGTTAGAACAATCATTGCAACAATGGGAGCAAATTCTGAACATTACAAGAAGAAATCTGAATTTGCAGGAGTGTTTTTGTTCACTTCTTACATGGCCCAGCCAACGTCTGTTCTAGAAGAGTTACAAACAGTGCAACTGGCATCCAATCAATGATTGAAAGATTAGAATCAAATCAAGCATTCAAATTATTAGGAGTCTGGGTTCAACTACACGGACAAATGTCAACTCATTTCACCTAACTCCAGACAAAAATAAGACAACTTATGCGAGATATATGCAAATCAAACCTGTCCCATAGTGAAGTGATGACGGCGTACAAACCAGTTGCTTTTAAGAAACTTGAATATAGCCTTTCAATGACAACTTACAGTTACAAAGAGATCACCCAGCTACAAAACCCATTCACCAGTGCATTCTTAGCTAACAGCAGATACCACAGTTGATTCCCTAGGGCACTCATTTATGCACCAGAAAGATATCCTCAGATCATTTGTACCAAGCTCGAGGCCTGCTTCAACTGAAATATCTAATCTATCATTTTGGCCAACGAGACAAACTAGGTCAATCAATGGTTTTTGTCCTTGAACAAACCCAATTATTTTCAGGAGTCATTACACAAATACTTGAACACCCTAACTCAGAGGTTGCATATCAACTTAAATATAATCTTTATGGATGGATGACTTTCTAAAAACATTCAATTGGTCTATCGAATTCCTGGAAGTGTGGATTCCCAATGTCAAAACAACACAGTTCTCATAGATAAGTGCATCAGACAACAAAATCTAAGACAGTTCTTAGGAGAATCAACGCCTGTTGTTTGTACTCATGAGTCCTGACCATAGCTGACATCACGGATCCAACAGGCCACTACATTGAAGAGAAATTCCTAACCGGGAACAGTCAACCATGCAAGTCAAAATTACTATGGCCTCGTCAATCATACCCATCACTAAAATGCTGGTCAGCTTGGAAAAAGTCATTAACACAAACATTCCTAAAATCATCCACAAAACCATACAAACTTGAACAACCTCTAGTAGACTGGATACGTTCTCCTGACAGAGTTTACCCTATAGTAATCGACCCAGCCACTAAGATGCTATACAAAGAATCATCCATTAAAGGCCTCTATCACAAATTATTACCATCAGGTACACAAAGAAACCAATACAAACTCAAAACAGAAGAAGAGTCCATGCTTCCCAACATACTAATACCAGTTAAGAGTCATATTCAAAGCAGCACGATAAAAATTTCAAGATTTCAATTTCAAAAAGAATCCAAACATGAAGAACCCAGGTTATTCCCTCAGCACAAAAACAATCTTCCAGAAGCTATTCAGGATCTTTTAAGATACATTGAAATGATAGGGATAGACAAGGAAGTTTCCGTACTAATCATGGCAAGACATAAATTAATTGTAGCTTCAGATGGATCAAAGAAGGAAACAGGAGGAACCTACAGATGGATCCTCAAAACTGAGACAGGTGAACTAATCACAGAGGGCATGGACTCGGTTCACTGCACGATAAACACACTCACTTCTCATCAGGCAGAACTATACAGCATTACGTTGGCGAGAATCTACATTCTTCAAATTTGCACCTATTATAATATACCCATGATGCTGGTAAAATTGAGAGCATATTGCAACAATAAAGAATGTGTGAACAAAGACAATAAAGCCCTAAAACCACTAAGAGGTACAACAAGATACATTAATACAGACTATGATGTTGAATTGCTTCTACGACATGCCATAGCAACAATGCAGTCTAATATAATCGCAACGTGGATTAAAGGACATCAAGATGACCATGCATCAATTGACAAATTATCACACCAAGCCCTAAAACCACTAAGAGGTACCACAAGATACATTAATTCAGACGATGATGTTGAATTACTACTACGACATGTCATAGCAACAATGCAGTCCAATATAATCGCAACGTGGATTAAAGGACATCAAAACAACCATGCATCAATTGACAAATTATCGCACCCAGTACAGATAAACGTAGTGGTCGATGAACTAGCAGAATTTGCCTACAAAGCATGTGTACCCAGCCAAGAAGCCCATCCACCATTTCCAACTACAATTATCTCTCTAACCATAGCAGGCAGGAGAATAACATCCAACATGATACAACAAATAGAGGATGCAACACATCTAAACAGTTACTTAAACGGATTCTTCATCTTATATTGACACTAAGAAAGAAACAAAACTACAAACCTATAAAGAAGATAATTCAAACAAATCTAGTAAAGTGATCCAAAGGGGAGCCACTCAAAAATATAACAGCACCTTTGAATCCCACCAAGTACAACCACATACTTCAGGAAGCGGTTGAAGAACAAAATCCCATAGGTTGTGAACACATGCTCAAAGGATGGATGTCAAAACGATGGGCACAAGCACAGGAGGAATATTACAAAGACAGAAGTAAACATGGCAAAAAGATAATCTTGAAATATCACAACAAACTCACTTGGAGCAAGATGGTAAGTAAAGGACTACGTGAAATAACGGTTTCTACGTGGAAATTTTGCAAAAAAGATATTTATGGACATGAAAAGTTAGAGGAGGAAACTATCACTGGATAATATGAAAGCAAAAGTGCGACAAGAGTATGATGGAAGACATAGCTTCCCAGCCAAAATTCAATGGAGATAATTTACGAGATCAGTGCTTGATCGGGTAAATGACTCAATTCATGTGCTGAGAGCCTGTTACAGGAATCTCCATAGAGCATTAGTAGCAATGGATGAACAACCTTTAACGGCAACTGGGATTGGATAACAATTCCACGTTGCAGACATTGTCTCTATATACAAAAGAGATCATTAACAAACCCGTGTGCACCATGTTACCCATTTGGCATGACTTGAATGTCACAAAGCCAATTATTTTAGTAGCACTTGGTAGTTTAATAATGATTTAGAGTTTGTTATTAAAAGATTTTTTGTGATTCAGCCCATAACCATGACCATTTTCTGAACCTCTTTTCATTGACACCTTCAGCTTCTGCAAAATCTTCTTCATTCTACTTAAGCAACATTAATATCCATAGCATGTGCTCAAGGGTTTCCCCCCCCCCCTTGGGAGTGACAGATATTCATTTTCATCAGCCAATGTTCAAGCAGCAACCACAACTTTGGAGCAATCCCCAAAACTTGCTCAGAAATCTTTGGAGATGAATGGATATTGAATTGGAGCTTTGTATAAGACTTTGAGAAGCAAGATTAGGAACAAACTGCTGATCATAACCCAACATCAACCTTGGCTTCTTGCTTGCATGATCCTTGACTCTTTTTCTGTTTTTTCAAGAATACATTTCAAAGTCTTTGTCTCTGAATTTTCTTGAGATATGTTGAAGAAAAATAACAAATGTACAAAGAATCAGGATTTCAGGGTTAAGAAGTTGATAAACAGATACAAAGTATTAATGGACAACAAAGAAAAAGAACATACCAATGGATACAGTGTGACACATAGGACTGATAAAAGAAGAAGTATTCTGATAGTGGAAGCCACAGAACAATCAAATAAGCCCGTTTTTGCTTAGATTTAGTAAATCTCTTGGCTCAGCACCATTGCTTTAAAGCAAAGAAGGCATCTTTGGAGACGGTAGGCTATAACATGTCATCAAGCGAATCACCCAAAACTGGCCTGGATATGTCAAAGCCAAATATCATGAACAACAAACCCAAAGAACAGGCAATAAGGATATTGCAACCATGGGAGCCAGCAAGAAGGAAACTTCAGCAAATGACCTGTGGTACTATACCAACCAAAGTTCTCAGGCAAATGTGAAGGTTTGGAAGGAAACATCGGCAGATTTGCACATGTTGACAACAAGGGAAACAGCAGAATATGTTGAAAATAAGATGTTGAAAAACCTCAAGAAACCAAGTATGCCTACACTATCCAACCCAGGAACTAGTGCAAATGCATGTAAAATAAAGAAATGGGAAAAGAGACTTGACCTTCTCATCAAAAGAGAAGAAAAATTGGAGGAGCATATTTGTACCCTATACTTTCTAGTCTGGGGACAGTGTATAGATGTAATGTGAACACAAGTTGAAGCATTATCTGGCTCTGAAGCCATGGCTGCAGGTTCTGAAGGAATTGAACTACTGAAGACCATCAAGAGCACAGCATTTGATTTCAAGAGCCAAAAGTACCTACCACATGCCCTACATGAAGCATTATGAAGCTTTCATCTACAGTCAAGTGTACCTTGAACAATTTAACAACAGTGTAGATGTAATTGAAGACATTGGGGACTCTATAGGTTATGGACAAAATCAGATGTTTGCTTTGCTTGGTGCTCTTTGATCAAATTGCTGCTTGCTGCTCTTTGAATCTCTTCTGTGAAGCCATGAGTTCAGGCTCAGTCTCCTTCAAGATCACCATGACCAATATCTGTTTCCCATTAAAGTAGATTTTAAAAAGAATCTTGTTTTTTCACTAGTCTTATCATTCAAATCAGTATGGTGACAGTGATGGAACAAAACAATTGGATCAACTAATATTGAGAAAAACTTCAAGAAGAAGGAGATTTTGATCTCGATCTGGATATTTTTGACTCCTGGCCAATTACGTACCTGGGGACAGTTCTAAGTTTCTCAACATGGCTGAAGAGTCAATTGACGGCATATTAATTGTCCCAGGGCACAAATCCAAGATCTGCGTCCTCCATAATATATTTGTCCTAGGCAATGAGGCCTACAGAATATATGGCATGAGAGCAACTGCACCAGCTATCCTTTTCAAGGTAACAACAGGAGTCATACCTTTCAATGCACCAGCTTCCACTAGGGCAAACTGTGCAAAGATCCCTTCATTCAATGAGTTTATGAAAAGCCAAAACCAAAAGAAGTTTGAGGGCCTCAATAGTAACAAAGAAGAAGGGCAACCTGTTGACTTCATCAATGTAAAGGTTCAGTCATGCTGGATCCATAAGCTCACTTTTGTCCGTTATTTTCACAAATTCACAGATGGGAAGGCCTTGGATGTGGCAATTTGAATAATTTTTGACATCCAAAATAGTGAACAACTGCAAAATGAGGTGTATAATTTACTCATATTCCTTTGGGGAGTCGCCAGAGAATACGCATCATCCTTGAATTTGTCTCTACCTGGCAACTCTCAACAAATGGATGAGAAGCTAACAGCACTCTGTTCTTTGCTACTTCCAAGATGAACTTCACACACAAAAAGGAGAAAGAAGAAAGACTCCAAAGAGGAGTAATGTGGATTTGACTGGTAATTCTGATCAAGAGGAATCCAACCACAGCAAATACAACTCAGAGAACTTGGAAAACAATGAGGACCAAGGCAACATCTCAGGAGAGAACCAAGAAGGGTCTGACAAAGATGAAGGGTTAAGGACATCAAGATCGCCGTCTCCAGCTCCAACCTACTTGTCAGCTTCTCCAGCACCCGAGAACCCCAAAAGAAGGAAGCAGAGTAGATGCAAGAAGTCCCAATCAGCAAGGTCTCTCAGGTCCCATTGACTGGACTACAACAGCAGCAGCAGTGGCAACACTTCATCATTACATCATTCTTTGGATCCAACCCCAATTGTCTCTTCTTGGGACTCCTCTTCATCTTTGACTGAGAAAAGATCAGCACCCAAGGGCAGGAACTATTGGAAATATCAAAAAGTTTCCTGCCAAAATCGGACACATGATGATTCAAGCATGTCTACCAACTCCTCTAGCCCATTCTGGGATGACAGCAACCACAAATTGGAGAAGGAAAGGCAGGTCTCAAAAACTGTATCAGTGCAAGGAGAGGAAGCACAAGAAGTAAAAGAAAAAGGTCAGAAAGAGTGAGCTTTCTGCTGCTGTTCTCCAGGATATTCAAACTTTTTTGTTGAGAGCACGCCATGCTACTATGACAAATAATCACAAAGGGAGTCTGTCTTAGGTCAGCTTACAATCCCTCAACACCAGCTGTTTCATGTCCTTTCAGCTGCTGACCGGTATGAGAGGTTACCTACCTTGAACAATGATGCAAAACTACTTATTTCAGACAGGAGTGCAAGAAATATATATAACACGGTGCAAGACTGGAGCGATGACAATGACTGACAATGACTGACCAGAATCCATAGCAAAGAATGGACTTATTTTGTTCTTATCCTCCATCAGAGAGGAAATCCTGGTCACTCCTGAATAGATTTTATGTGATCCTGGTAACAAAATTTATGTCAGAAATTCCGACAAAAAAAATGTCCCTTCAAGTCACCAGTCACGTAAAATTTGTGGTACAGTCAAAAATAAACGCCAGCCTGTCTTTTTTTACATGACTCACTCATATAAATATTTTCTCAATTCAACATTTTTCTTTTCGCGCACCAAATTAATTTTTGCACCAGACTCGCCCAAAAATCGCATTCCTTGACATAAAAAATTGACAGACTCACTTAAAAATTTGCACCAAATGACATAAAAAATTGTCAACTTGGCTTAAAAAACATGAACACACTGACAAAAAAAATGTACTCTAATCCTTGCAAAAGTGAAGCAGTCACAAAAAATATGTAACACAATCAATAAAAAAAGGTGTCTGATTCATTCCCAAAAAATGTTTTACAGAGAAAATAATTGCCTGCTCAAACAAAAAAGGTCAACTGCGTCAAAAAGAACAAGTGTGTCTGTTGAAATAAAAAGTTCACTACTGCTGAAATGTAAAATTGATCAAACACAAAATTGTTGTTTTTGGGCAAACAACTAAATGACTGATTCATATAAAAAACTCACTACCATTTTTTTTAAACGAAAGTAAACTTTTCACTTTTTTACAACTGAAACAGCAGTATTATGCAATGATCTATGCCTGGCCCTTTTGACATAAGACCTGGCTTCCAAAATTTCTTCCTCTTCAGAATCTTCCTCATTCTCAAAGGCTTTGTATTGCTCTCTGTTGATATTGTTGCTGTTGTTGTGGTTGTTTTTCCTGATTCATTTGTTCACATGCGTCAATCCTTTTAGTAAACTCTTCTTCTGTCTCTCTTGATGGATTAAAGAGACAAATCTCTTTGCTCTTCTGAACATCTGGACCTTGACCCTTTGCCCTACTCTTCCTTTCCCAAATTACTGCACATGACTTTTTCAAATCTTCATTGTACTGCTTGTCAAAGTTTTACCTGCATCGGATTACCGGCTCTTTATAACATGATAAACTAGTTCATTGTATCTCTGAATTCCCCTGGACCTTGTCCCTTTGCCCTACTCTTCCTTTCCCAAATTACTGCATATGACTTTATCAAATCTTCATTGTACTGCTTGTCAAAGTTTTACCTGCATTGGATTACCTGCTCTTTATTACATGATAAACTAGTTCATTGTATCTCTGAATTCCCCTGGTTTTCAACCATAAAAAGAGGAATTACCTTCTCTTTCATCATTGGTTTATCTTGACTTGATTTGTTTAATAGTTTTTGCTTCAACAATTTGCTGATCATGGATTTGTTTCCACTTGTTCCATCCATTTGCAAGTGCCAACAAACCAAAAGCTTCATCAGAAGAACTTACCAGCTCACTCATTGGATGATTCTCCCTGATAATTCTTTTCCATTTGATCATGCCAACAACACATCTTAAAATGCAGTC